>JACEFZ010007781.1:965000-1062500 GCA_014155875.1 Cepaea nemoralis
CAGCCTTCACCCAAAATTTTGAAACTTTAATGGACCATTACCAGGTCCCAATGTCTGAATGGAATATTATTTACATGAGGAGTTTATCAGGGGAACCTCTGAAAGTCATAGAGACTATCCCCAAAGACCTCAGGAAAGATTACCATCATCTAAAATCAAAGATTATGGCACATTTTATGCTAGATGAGGCAGGCTACAGAGAACAATTCAGCAAGTTGGGCCCAAAATCGACTCAAACGTTCTCTGACTACCTCTGCTTAGTCCGAGATATATTTGCAAAATGGACTTCAGCAGCCAAAATAAATAAAGATTACCAGAAATTAGAAGATCTAATTATCAGGGATAAAGTCATCTCATCCCTTCCATCAGCATTTTCTAAATTTTTGCAAGAGAATGAATGTACGAGTGTAGATCAGATTGAGAAACGTGGTTCGGCTTATTATACAGCCAATAAACATTGTTTTGCTGGTGAAGCTATTGATACAAACTTTGTAGCATCGGCTAACTATGAAAAACCTCGATCAGAACCCTATCATAGGCAAAAACCATATAAGCCTACGTCTGAGAAATATAATCATTGTAGATATTGTAACTATTCACACCACCAAGGTGAGATGTGTGACAAGAACCCCGCATATCTTACATATCTACAGAACATCGTAAATAGACAAGATAAGGAACGTAAAGCCTTCAGAAATTTACGTAAATGTTTCCTCTGTAAGGCGCACGGGCATTATCGTCATGCTTGTAAAGGAAGGCAAATGACCAATAAAGCTAATGCCGCCTTATTTGATAGTTCATCATCAGATGAAGAACAATCAGAGAAACACCCTGTGAACTCAGCACAGCCTTTTGACATGTTTAACGCAAATAAATGTACTGTTTGTAATACCTTTTATGAAGATGGCGTTTTAACATGCGGCCACTCCATTCCTATTGCCAATGAAGAAGCTAATTTGGTAATAGACTCCAAAGGCAGAACAAACATCCATCAGGGATATGTGAATGGCAAGCCCGCTACAGTCCTTCGGGACACCGGCAGTTCACTTATTGGACTGAAGAGAAAGTTCATAATGCCTACAGACTATACAGGCAGGCACGTAACATGCAGAACATTCTCTGGGAATATTGAAAAGTACCCATTAGCATGGGCATATATTCAGACACCTTTCCTCACTGGGAAAGTAAAATGCGCAGCATTAACTAACCCTGTTTGTGATATCATCATTGGAAATTTACCAGAGGTGAATGATATACCCCATGATATAACATCTGTTTGCATTGATGAGAACTAACATCATCACCATCAAATATCATCATTGAGAATGTTGTATCACCAAATGAATGTATGGTACCTAATGTAGCACTAAGATCTCATGACATCATTGTTCAAACTGTTTCATCATCATCTGATATCATTGAATGTGTGAACGCAGTAACTAGATCTACTGCTAGAGTGCAAGATGAAATTAATCAAACTGAGGCTATAGAAATGATTAGCCCAGTGATACTACCTCCTAAAACTATGAAGGAGAATTTTGTAACAGCCCAAAAAGCTGATCCTTCATTGTCTAAATATTTTAATCTGATCGGCCAAAAGCCAAAGGTAACCAAAAATGCAAGATGACATTTTGCTTTGAAAAATTGCATCCTCACCAGGTACTATACCAGAGGTGACAGCACAACAGAGCAAACTGTTTTGCCAGTTCAATACCGTAAGCAAGCCTTACATCTTGCCCATGATATACCTCTTGCAGGGCATATGGCATATTCTAAGACCAGATCAAGATTACTAACACAGTTTTATTGGCCCAAATTCTGCAATGACATTAAGCAGTATTGCAGAAGTTGTGACATCTGCCAAAAACTGGTAAAGAAAGGTAAACACCTACAGGCAAAGATACAAATCACTGACTTAGCCAGTCGACCTTTTGAGAAAATATCTGTCGACATAGTGGGCCCTCTTAATCAGATAACAACCAGAGGGAATAAATATATTATTACCATCATTGATCTAATCTATGTAGTCGCTGGCCTGAAGCAATTCCGCTAAAGAACATAACTGCCAATGATATAATGGAAATTTTCTTCCATATATTTTCACGGATAGGATTTCCAGACACTATCCTATCAGATAGGGGAACTCAATTCATTGCTGCATATACTAAAGCTTTCACCAAGATGTTAGGGGTGAAGAAATGTTTCAATTCTCCGTACCATACTCACTCAAGTGGAATCATAGAAAAATTTAACGGTGATTTAAAGCATATACTTGCGAAAGTCACACAAGAGCATCCCAACAACTGGGACATTATATTTGCCTGCTATACTTTTTGCTTATCGCGAAGTTCCACATTCTAGTACTGGGTTCTCTCCTTTTGAACTTATCTATGGTGCCAAACCACGTGGCCCATTGACTATCTATCATCAAATGTAACTGAAGCCACTCCATTACTTAAACCCATATCATCATACGTATACGTTACATCATTGCGTGAAAGAATCATCAAATCTTGTATAATTGCAAAAGAAGCACTAAAAGTATCTGGTGCTACATATAGACAATATGCAGACAAAGGTAACAGGACAATAACGTTGACACCTGGACCGGACGTACTTCTTCTCTTACCTAGTGACAGACACTTATTGACTGAGTCTTGGCAAGGACCTGTTAAAGTTATAAGACAGATTTCAGCTGTAGACTATGAGATTAAAATAAAAGACAAACACAAAATATTCCACATTAATATGCTAAGACCATATTACAACAGAAATAACGAGCAAGACGATACAATAGCTTGTACAGTAATAATAGACCATGAAGATGACGAAGATAGTGACGAAATTTCAACGCCTGCAGTAGACACGACGAACTGCTTGAAAGAAATCAAAATAAACCCAAACTTAACTCAAGCAGAAACAGACAGCTGCAAACATCTCATACAACAGTACAACACCATCTTCTCCAACAATCCAGGACAAACAGAATTAGTACAGCATCACATCACACTTACTTCAAACACACCCATAAGATGCAGACCTTACACCATTCCAGTGCATTACAAAGAAACCGTTACATCAGGAAATCATTAGTTTAGAGAAAAACAACATCATTAGACGATCCCAATCACATTTCTCATCTCCAATGGTCATGGTACGCAAAAAGGACAATACGATAAGACTCTGTATCGACTATAGGAAATTAAATAAAATAACTCTTCTTGATCTAGAACCAATGGCCAACTCTGAAGATCTATTGACAGAACTGACAGACTCTAGATTCTTTACGAAGGTAGACATGACGAAAGGTTACTGGCAGATAACGGTAGACGAACAGAGCAGACACCTGACAGCATTTGCCACACCTTGGGGACTGTACGAATGGTGCAAACTTCCATTTGGGCTGGTCAATGCCCCAGCGACATTCGTACGTATGACACGACTTTTACTAGTGGACATACCAAATATTATCTGTTACATGGACGACATTTGTGTTCACACAAAGACAATGACAGACCATATAAAGACATTACAGCAGACATTTGAACGGATCAGACAGCACGGACTGACGGTAAAGCCTACAAAAGTAGACATAGCCTATCAGGAAATATCTTTCTTGGGGTACAAAATATCTAATGGCTTTGTCACGACAGACGATAACATCGTGTCCAAAATACTGAAACTCTCACTTCCGACTACGAAAAAGCAAGTCAGAAGTGTGTTAGGATTACTAAATTATTATAGACAGTTCATACCTGATTTTGCTGAACTGACTGAAACATTTACTAACCTACTAACGAAAGATCAACCTGAAAATATTGTAAACAATCAATGCCTAAAATTTGCATTCCAGAAAGTTTTATCTTATTTCTCTGAGAATAGTTTAAAGAATCCCATTCTCAAATTGCCAAATTTTCTTATTCCTTTCAGATTACGCACAGACGCGAGCTCCGTAGCGATTGGAGCAGTTCTGTTACAGGAACATGATAACATCCTACATCCTGTATATTACTTCTCGAGAAAATTAAAACCTAGAGAACGCTCTTGGTCGACACCGCAGTTGGAAGCCCTTGCTCTAGTTGAGGGTATAACTAAATTTTCCAGGTTCCTTCTGGGACGTCATTTCATTGTTGAGTCTGACAATAGTTGAAATTTATTACTTCAGGAATGCCTACCAACCAAATGATAGCTCGCTGGTCTCTAAAACTCCAAGATTACAGCTTTGAAGTTCGACATATTGCAGGCAGAACCAACACAATTGCCGATCTGTTGTCCCGTTGTCCGACCGACCCAGTAAGCACTAATGTCTGAGTGCAGTGTGTCAAATACACTCAGAACAACACAGCCAGCAGTGAAGATTTTTTTTCCACAAAAAAAGCTGTGTGTCTACTATAATAATGTGATAGGGTTTAATCCCATTATATATAGTTTTCTTATTTTATTATTAACGTAGTGATTGTTTTGAATAATTGTGTAGTGTGTGGTAGAAAGCGAACAATATTAACTGTACATATACTACGAAACAACAACAGTGCCACATTCGCTCTGAACTTACCGCAAGCGAACTATCCAATTTATCAGTGGTATCTGTGAGTGGAACATTTCCAGTGATATTTTTAATCCGTGTGTGAAAGAGTGAACTGAACTTTGACATTTACACCACTGCAGTCAACAAAATCCAGAAGTTTTCCAGCGGAACAACCAACACATGAACTGTCAGAACATTGTACATTCCGAATTGCTACATCAGACCGGAACAAGTGTGTTAGAGAATTTTTAACATCGGCTGCTCATGTGTACTTCCGGATAATTTATAAATTTAGTCCAAAATTAGCAGACGATAAACAAAAGCTTACAAAGTTATGACGCATGTAAAATATTTACGAAACACCAATTTCGAATACACGAATTGTGTATTCATATTTTTTCAGTTAGTGTAATCTTAGAATCATACTTTGATTAACTTATTCATACTATCGACATTTTTTCGCTAGTATGGAAAAGCATCAAGCTATGACGCTGACAAATAGAACAATAATTGTAATTAATTAGATTTGATATTTTCTGAAATTATGTCCCTTTCATTTAATTGTTGTTACATTATTACACCAAGGGCGATAAATTGAAATGTATACGAATATGTGTTGTATATAAATAGCCATGTTGGTGCCAGATTGTTAACACGCCAAGTAGTCGTCAATTGGGCATGGTATAGGTTTACCGATGTTGTAGACCGACGGAAGGGCTCCCGGCCAAATGAGGTCGGAGCTCGAGCGTTGAATGCGGCTTGTAAAAAAGTCGTATTACAGTCTTACCAGATGTTTTTTTGTTTCAAAAAGCATATTATTACTTTTTTTTGAGGTTGCGAGGTAGTTGCTGGATAGCTGTTGCTACCGATCTGACTGGGTCAATATTGCAACTCAGGTGAACGTCCATCGAGTGGATGAAACTTGGAAAGTGGTAAAGATTGAACACCACATGTCTTAACATACAACTTGCATTTCTTATGTATTTCTATGCCAATATATGTATTCTTATGTATTTCCATACCAATGTATATAACAACAGAAAGGTCGACTCTGACATGGTTAAAATATTAACCCGGTATGTATATAGAGTATACATGAAAGATGACATCTTTCATGAAAAGCCCCGGGGGAGCGTGTCAGAGTCTCGAATGTTGCCGGTATGCAGGAACATCGTTACGCCCGCCAGGCGAGTATTAGTTACCTGCCCGCGAGGTTGCTGGCTGACGTGACAGCCAGCGGTCAGGCAAGGACAAAGCAAGACGCACGCAGTCCGCGCGCGTCCAGCCATAGAGGGCAAGCGCTTTGTGAGAGACAAGAGACAGCTTTGGGTACTCGGACCGGACTGACGTGTGGGTAGAGAAAGGCTTGTGTAGTTCTGTGCCCGAAAGTCGAGTGCTTGTATATCTTGTGAGATAGACTGTAAGCTGTGGGTTGCCTGTAAGTGTATTGATATATATTATTCATGTATTGTTATGATCATTCCATGCACAACTAGATCGTACTGCATGTGATCGGTAAATAAATCCATTGAACTACGTGTCGTTGTGTCTCAAGTCCAATCATGTTGTACTTGTACTTGTCTCACATGTGTTAGGTATAACGAGCCAGGTTTAAGACCCTGACACATACATACATACATACATACATTCATACATACATATATACATACATAGACTTTTATAGATGTAAAAGGAACTGACATCACAGCATTCGGGGCATTCCCGTAAGCGCTCGGTCCCCATCCTCAGAAGCCAGCGAAGATTTCCAACACCAACAGTTCCCGTAGCAATCTGATTATATGTCCGTCTCACCTGTGCTCTGAGCGTCGAGCGGCGGCCAAATCCCCTCGTCATTCCTCGCTGCCTCATTCTTGCCAGACCATGATGATCCATATGCTCCTCCGAGGTGTACACGTGCTCCCACAAGGCCGCAATCACGTCTGCCTTGTCATGCATCAATACTCCACCAAGTTGTGCCTAGCCAGCCAATCCGTCCGCCTGTTCATTCCCCAGCACATCCGCATGCCCCTGAGAAAAAATCCGGGCGATGCTTGCCAAGCGTGACCTCCGAAGTGAAGCAAGCCACTCTGTACGAAGCTTGCCTGTCCTCACCCTACTCAGCATGCTTTCTGAGTCAGTTACAATCACGACGTGTGTATGTGTCGTGTTCTTCATCCAGCGGAAAGCTGCACTAACCTCTTCCACCTCTATTCTTAAGCTAGATGTTGTGGTATCATATGCCGGTCTCTCCTGCACCAAACGTCGACCATTAGCTTTTGCTAAGAATTCCCAGGCACTTATTCTACCTCATAACACCGAACCATCTGTGTAGATAATCACATCACCCGGGCGAGCATTATCCTGAATCAGTTGCTGGATTACCACTTCGGTGGCTCCTGCTGGCCACTCCCTGCACTCCCGGTTCAATGTGATTATAACTCTGCACAAGTCTGACTTCTCCACTGGCACTCTAACCCACTCCTCTGCTGTCCTAATGTTCTCCACGATGCACATGTGTCTGATCGTATCCACCGCATGAGCCATCCATGATTTCCCTTTTATCAGTAGCTGACATTTAACTGCTTCCAGTGCCTCGTGGAAAGGGTGATCTGTGCAGCTACACTGAGGTATGTCTTTGCCTGCATCACCTTGAGTCTACCTGCACCAGTCAGCAAACCTTGCCAGTGAGAAGTCGTGATCGTTCGGGTTCACATTGATTGACGGACGTCGGTCGCGACGATTGGGCAATCTTGAGCATAGCCTACGATGGGTGACGTTATAGTATTCTGCTATGATAATTTGGCTGTCCAGTGTGTGCCGAGTGGTTACACACCCTCTTCACACCCCGGTGATCTGGGGCTTATTTCCGGATCCGGTCAGGTATGTGCACTGCTAGCGAGCTTAAATGAGAGCGAAACTCGAGTATAGTGTTTCCAAGCATTGTCTACTTCTGGGGTCCACCATGAGGGCTGCATAAAAGGAGTTTTAGCAGTCATGTTGCATGCTCCCTGTCTGAGGCGTCCAAGAAGGCTGTCGTTCCACTCATACCAGAAGGTCTTGCGTGCTCTCCCAGCCTTAACTTTCCTTAATTTAGAGATCAGGACTGAGCATGGCATGTGATCACTCCCATGGTCATTCAAAATAGTCCACTTTACATCAAGGACGGATGACTGGGAGACAAGTGCCAAGTCAATAGCAGTGTCTGCATCGCCAGGCCTCATTGCCATTCTAGTCGGCCTACCATCATTTATGCAGACCACATCTGAGTCCACCATAACATCTGCAAGGGCAATTCCCTGTCAGTTTTCTCCACTACTGTCCCAATCTCTGTCCCTCGCATTGAAGTCTCCACATATGAGTAGCCTGGTAATTCCTCGAATTCCTTAAGTCAGTCCCATTGTTCCTTTCTGACAAAACAGTCTAATGTGGCATATACATTTATGATGTTCGAACTTAAGCCACCAATCTCCATTTGTATACCCTGGACCTCTCTTGCACTGTGATTCCACTGGCTTAAGTCAAGTACCACATGCTTTACTCCTTTCTTCACAGGCAAACCTTGCCCATGTCTCTTCTGCCCAGTGGGGTTTATATAACTGACGTACCCAGGGCAATGGTATTTGTCTGTATGGAACTCCTGGAGCATGAGGACATCAAAATAATATATTAGCCTCTCCAATACAGGACTTATCTGCTTGGCACTAAGACAGTTCTAGTATCCCAATCTTACATGGTTGAAACCTAGTCTCTCCACTTTTCGTTTTGTTCTCCTGGCGCCTGTCCTCCTATTTCTATGCCTTCTTCTCACACCATTTAAATATGACAATTACATAATATGTAGAGGGTCGTAGTGGCTTAAACACTATCACTATACAGGTTACAAATGAAAACCTTAAAAACATAAAGATGGCCTGTATTACTGGCTTAGTGAAATTCGTTGGTAAGGGGGTGCGTGAATGGAGAAGTAGCTAGATAAATGCTTATAAAAACTATCATCATGCGGTTTCAGAGCGTTAAATGAGAACTTAAAAAAACAAAAAGATGGTCGGTATTACTGGTTGTAGTGTTAGTTAGTTAGTTAGTTATTAGTCGACAGATCATCCTCGTTGCACATTGGACCATTCAGTCCATAAGTGCTCGGATCCCCTCCTCAGCAAATCCCGCAGCGTGTAGCGGCTAACGACGCCAGTTCTGTGTTGGTTTATCAATCTTCTTTGGCTTCCTGCGTAGTGTTCTTGTTTGGCCACCCCTCTTTTAATTTGCTGCTCTCGCAGCCTGGCCATTGTTGTAGATTCACAGTCATCACTTGGTTCTTGCAAAAGTCTCACTTCTCGTAGAGCATTCAGAATGTCAGCCTGGTCCATGGCGCGTCCGCCCTCCACAGTAGCCTCACCTGCGAGCTTGTCAGCCCGCTCATTTCCTTGTACTCCCGCATGACCTGGCACGAAGATGAAACTAATCTTTGCCAGCCGAGACCGCTCCAGAGGCAGCAACCATTCTCTTCGGATCGACCCCTCCTCTATCATCTTGATCATGTTCATTGAGTCGCTAAGGAAACAAGCCCTAGTGAATGTCTGTGTCTCGAGCCATGTTATTGCTTTACTTACTGCCATGACTTCCATGGTCAGGCTACTTGTGGTTTCAGTGAAAGCACCAGAGTCCTCCTTCACAATTCTCCCTCCGGCCCGAGCTGTAAAGGCCCATGAGCTTCTCACATGTCGGACGACCGACCCATCTGTGTAGATGACCGCGTCACTGTCTAGCGAATTCTCGAAAATCAACGCTTGTACTTCAGCCTCCACAGCAGCCGGATTTTCTTGTCTGCATTTTCTATCTAGTTGGATGCAAACTGAAAAGGATGTGCAGAAGTCTGTTGGCACTTGTACCCACTCCTCGCCAGGTTCTAAGTCCTCAAGTGAACACACCTGTTGAAGAATGTCTTCGGCTTGACCCATCCACGACCGTCCTCTTTTTAACCTGCTGCCCTTCACCTTCCTAATTTCACTATGCAGTGGATGCTGTGTGTTTGCGTTAATTCTGAGGTAGGCGCGTGCCCTGCAAACTTGCATTCTCTCTTCAATGGTTGGAAAATCAAGAAGGTAGCGCATCGCCCTGCATGCTGTATCTCTTGTACATCCAAGAATAATGCGCATAGCTTCATTCTGTATCCTTTCCATCCTTTCTATCTGCTTATGGCTGAGAGTCAAGATTGCCATTGCATACTCCAAAACAGACATGACCAGCCCCTCGTACAGAAGACATAGATGGCGCTGCTCACAGTTTGCTGCCGCCATCACCCGCATCGCTGCCAAGCCCCGCTTGGCCTTTGTTATCACCTGGTCTATGTGCACATTATAAGCAAGGCTTCGATCAAACCGTATCCCCAGGTAATTCATTGCCTGCGTTCTTTCCACCGTCTCTGAACACAGCATTACAGTTGGTGTTGGATTGTTGACAATATGATTATTCAACGAGAACCAAGTCACTGTTGCCTTTGTTGGGTTGACCATTGCCCCAGCTTCATCACACCAAGTACTTATGCGATTGAGTTCGGTTTGTAGTTCCACAGCAACCTCCTCTCTATCCTTACCCTGACGATACACTAAAACATCATCGGCATATGACAATGTCCTGCCAGGTCCAGTGATCTGCTCACTGGTGATTCTCACTGTGTAGGCGATGAACAGTACCGGAGATAATGGTGATCCCTGTGGTAGGCCAGGATATATTGTTGTTGGTTCCGAAGTCCAACTGCCACATCTAAAAACTACTTTCCGTTGGAAGAGGGCTGCAGCGATCCAACTAATGAGGAATGGACTTACGTTTAGTTCAAGAAGCTGAAACATTAAAAACTCCAGTGGTACTCTGTTGTATGCGTCCTCAAGATCAATCGCTGCAGCAACAGTTTCAGTGCCTGAGTGGAAACCTTCATAGACATCATGGGCAAAGACTGCTGCATTGGTCCAGGTTTCTCTTTTTGGACGGTACCCACCCAGGGTAGGTGGGAAAACACCTTGCCTCTCTAGTTGGCTTGATATTTTCCTGGCAATTACCTTCTCCAGCAGCTTGCCTACTGTATTCTGCATGGTTATAATTCGATATCCCTGAAGTTTTAGTTTTTGGTTGTAGTGTGCATGGCTTAGTGAAATTCGTTGTCAAGGGGTGGGTAGCGGTTATTAGGGAACTTAAGTGGATCGTAGTGGTTTAAACACTATCATCATACGGGTTACACATCAAAACCTTAAAAAGTAAAGATGGTGGCTAGTACTGGATGTTGTGGTTGGGATGTGTGTACATATGCGTGTGGATAGGTGTGATAGGCTTACAGTACTTTTTCTCCGGATGGGGGCGTGGCTGTGGAGTGGTGTAAGACAGGTGGTCGATATTATGGAGGTGAACGGTTCGATTCGCAGAGTGGCTGAAGGGTGGAGCCGGGGTGGAAAAGTTACTAGCGAGGAGGACGGCGTGGCTGAAAGGTGGAGACGAGGTGACAAAGTGGTTTGCGAGGAGTTCGGCGTGGCTGAAGGATGGAGGCGGAATGGCAAAGTGGCTAGAGAGGAGATCGGCGTGGCTGAAGGGTGGAGACAGGGTGGTAAAGTGGCTAGCGAGGAGTTAGCCATGACTAAGTGTATGACCCACTACTCACCGTGGCTGAGTGTATAACACAGTTGATGACCTCAAGTTGGAGGACATTTTGGCAATATAGGCAGCTCGATAAGGCAAGGAATAAAATAATATTGCAGGCCTTTCTGTAGGTCGTGCGTGACGTTTAACTTGTTAGCCATGTATTGTTAATTCTCACGTTGTCGTGAATCGATAATTGGTAAAATTCAAAAATGGGTGATCTTACCGTCACGAGTCACAAAGAAATCCTCACTTAACTAAGTACACATTCACATAAACTTGACATTTTGAGTTGTATGTAAATCCAGCTTTAAAACGAACACAATGATGGAGTAAATATACGCGCAGGCCTTTCTGTAGAAGGTGCGTGGTGTTTATCACTTGTTAGTCACGCATGACAAATTCTCACGTTGTCGTGAATCGATAATTGGTAACATTCATACATTGGTGCTCTTACAGCCACATAAAATAAAGAAACTCTCATTTAATTAAATAAACAGTCACATAGACTTGAACTGTGAGTAGTATGTAAATCCAGTTTAGAACGAACACAATGATATAGACAGCATCGCGATTGAATTGAGTAAACTTGTTAAAATATTCAAAAATCGGGAGGATATGTGAAAACACGTCCTCTCGAAGCCGGAAACCGGAAGAAATGAGAGGGACAAGAGGGGGAAAGAAAGAACTATAAAAGACTAACCAAATGTTATCTTTGCAAAGCGTACGGCCACTGGCGTCATGCTTGTAAAGGAAAGCAGATGACAAGGAAAGTCAACGCGGCGATGCACGATAGTTCATCCTCTGAGGGAGAACAATAGAAAAATCAGCATCCTGCCAATGCTGCCGAAACTATTTATTTATTCCAACTAGAGAAATGCACTACATGCCACCGCTTCCATGAAGATGGCATTTTAACATGCGGCCACTCGATATTAATAGCGAATGAGAAAGCTAATCTAGCAATAGCTTCAAAAGGAAAGCTAAACATCCACCAGGGCTATGTTAATGGAAAATCAGCCAGTGTTTTGAGAGATAGTGGAAGTACCCTTATCGGTTTAAAGAATCACTTTATACAACCTGCGGATTATACAGGTAGACATGTAACATGCAGAACTTTCTCAGGAAATATTGTTAAATACGCACTTGCATGAGCATACATTCATACACCTTTTATGACAGGCAAGGTAGAATGCGCAGCATTGGATAATCCATGTTGTGATGTAATTATTGGCAACCTACCTGAAGTTAATGATATGCCACATGACCTTGCAACATCTTGCTCTGTAAATATTTTATCAAATAACACAGTGACTAGACCAACTGTAAAAGTGCAATCTCAGAAAACCCAACCTGAGACAGTATAACTATTAAACAAAATTGTAACACCTCTTAAAGATATGAGAGAAAACCTTATAAACAGACACAAATCTGATCTATCATCACAAAAATATGTCAAGCGTGCAGACCAAAAGCCAAAAGACGACCAAGAAACATCGAAAGTAAACAGCACGATACCAGTAACACATAGCAAACAGCAACCACAACCTAACAAATCGATTAAGAAGACTACAATAATTGCCTTAATACTTCTGCACTCTTCGATTACAATCTCATTATCATGCCTTACTACATATGCATTGTTTTAATGTAATTGTATACCCATCTATCGAGAAGTACCTCACTCTAGTACTGGATTTTCACCTTTCCAGTTAGTATATGGAGCCAGACCACGTAGCCCATTAGCAATTTACAACCGTTTGTTAATTGAAGCGAACGATGACGAAAAACCATTGTCACCATACCAGCATGTTACAACATTACGTGACAGAATAATGAAATCACGCATATAAGCCAAAGAATCACTAAGACAATCTGGTGCCATCTACAGGGAGTATGCCAACAGAAAAAACAGGACAACAACATTGACACCAGGGCAGGACGTACTACTTCTCTTACCCAGCGCCAAAAACCTCCTAGCAAACTCTTGGCAAAGACCTTTCAAAATTCTAAGACAAATTTCACCAGTAGACTACGAAGTTGCAATAAAGAACAAGAACAAAATATTCCACATTAACATGTTGAAATCCTACTACAACAGAGACGAAGACCAAGACGAGACAGCAGCAAACACAACTGTAGTGGACCACTCAGACCTAGACGAGACAGACGAAATACCAGTCCCAACACTCAACACGACAGACACACTGCAAGACATTAAACTATCTCATAATCTCTCTCAGACTGAGACAGACAACAGCAGACAACTGTTACAAGACTATAGAACCATTTTCTCCACCCATCCAGGACAGACAGATCTAGTAGAACACCAAATTATACTGACAACTGACGTACAAATAAAGTGCAGACCGTATTCGATACCTATACATTACACAGACAAATAACACCAAGAAATCTTAGACCTAAAGAAGAACCAAATTTTTAGAAGATCACAATCATAATATTGTTCTCCTTTCGTGATTGTCAAGAAAAAGGACAATTCAATATGTCTATGTGTTGATTATCGAAAATTCGACGCAATAACGCAGTTAGATTCAGAACCCATGGCTAACTGCGAGGACATACTGACAGAGATGACAAATGCCAAACACTTTACAAACCTCGACATAACAAAAGGGTAATGGCAAATACCCATGACGTAAGACTCTAAACACTTGACAGAATTTGCATCACCTTGGGGACTATACGAATGGTGTAAACTACCATTTGGGCTAGTCAATGCCCCAGCGACATTTGTAAGAATGACAGACTGTTACTAGCAGGCCTTCCAGACGATGGCGAGTGAGATTCTGACATTTGTCATAGATCCCATACCAATATTCCCTGATGGAGACACACGTCTAACGACATATCCGCAGATACACAATCACTCAATCACTCATACATCTAGCCATATAGATAGACAGACAGACACACACACACACACACACACATATATATATATATATATATATATATATCATATATATATATATATATATATATATATATAAACACACAGACAGATAGATAGACATCCACACAGACATATAGATATACAGACAGATATATAGACATCTATACAGACTCACAGTCAGAAAAAGAGACATTTGTGTATGCAATCATATACAAAAGTGCATGCATGCCCTAAAGAGACACACTTAGACAAGCCTTAACACGTTTTCCATGTACTCCACCGGCTGAGTGGTCACAAAAGAGTTCAATCTCAATTAAAGCGTGCATTCAAGGCGCAGAATGGAACATAGCATTACCCGTCAGCGGTTCTATAATTGATATCTTAGTGGGGATTATACGTTTGTGTCACGTACAGTTTATATAGCAGCACAGTCAATAGTTAGCAAGATACTGACATCATATACAGATGAAAACAATGAGAGAGAGAGAGAGAGAGAGAGAGAGAGAGAGAGAGAGAGAGAGAGAGAGAGAGAACCATACATAAAATATAGCTCATACCCACTGCCATGCCGATCTATGAGCCCTAACCTCAGCTACGACGACCCCTGTGCCATACACGCAGCCACAGTGACCACTGGGTCATACACTCCTCCTAGGCACTTTTCCACCAGGTCTCCACCCTTCAGACACGACAACCACCTCGCTATCCACTTTGCCACTCGACTCCACCCTTCAGCCAAACATCCTCGCTAGCCACTTTGTCACACCGTCTCCGCCTTTCAGCCACGCCTAAATCCTCGATAACCACTTTGCCATCAGTCTCACCCTTTAGCCACGCTGATCTCCTAGCTGGTCACTTTGCCACCCCGTCTCCACCCTTGAGCCACACCAACCTCCTAGCTAACTGCTTTGCCCCCCCCCCCCGACTCTACCCTACAACCATTCCACCTCCATAACCACGATAACCCGTCTTACGCCACTCCACAGCCACTCCCCCATTAGGAGGATGAGTACTGTATCAATATCACAACCGATCACACGCATATGCACACATATCCCAGCCACTACACCCACTACTAGCCACCATCTTCACCTTTTTAAGGTTTTCTTTTTAACCCATCAGATGATCGTGTTTAAACTACTGTGACCGGCTGCAGATGACTAATAACCGCCACCCACCCCTTAACAATAAATTTCACTAAGCCATACCCAATACAACGAATAATACCGACCATCTTTACTTTTTTAATGTTTTCATTTAACGAGCTGAAACCGCATGGTGATAGTGTTAGGAAGCAGTCATCTAGCTACTCATCCCTTCACCCCCCCCCCCCCCCTTACCAACGAATTTTACTAATCCATACCCACTACAACCAATAATAACGGCGGCCATCCCTAGTTTTATTTTATATTTTCATTTGTAACCCGTTTGATATTAGTGTTTAAGCCACTACGACCCTCTTCATATTATATCGACATATTTAAATTTTTACTTATTGCGATTTTCATATGACGCCCATCACGGCTCGAGGGGTCGAACCGCCTAGGTCCACCTCACGCACCGGCACCCCAGCGACAAACCCCATTGCCAGCACCCCTGCGCCCCAACCCAAGCCTGGTCTTTTTATTTATTTTATTTGTATTTATTTTATTTTTATAATTAATTATTATATTATACACCCACTCAATAGTTGTCTACCCTTAGAAGCATAAGAGTTGTCTTATCTTAGAATTACCTCCCATAGATATTGCCATAGTGGTTTATTCTCAATGCGTTGGCTCGTGTCTTGTGATACAGTACATCCTTACTAGATTTGAAACAACAGGCTCTAGACTCCGTGTCATGTCATCATAAACTTTATTTATTGAGCCCACCCTGCAGCTCCAGCAACCCACTGGCAGATATTTGCATTGTTCGAAACGCAGCTCACTCACGTAGACTGATTGTCTGTCAGGGTAACCATAGCCTTGTCGACCATGGCATGTATTCCTAAGTCCATGTTTACGTCTAGTAATCTTAACATAATGTAATTCCTTATCAACATATCAGTTAAGTACAATAAGGATTTTCAACTTATGGTTTCTCTCTCTTCTTCGAAGACCGTCCTACCACACTGCATCACACACCAAACACGGATATGAAATATTTCCACACACACATTTAACAAATACACTGGGGAATCTCCCATTATAGAGAATTCTAGTAGGCGTGTAACACATCTCTTGTTCTTCTGCTCTGTCATTTCAAGCATTCACCACAACCATATATCTTTCTCGTTACTTGTCAATAATTGTAAACAAATACAGTATTACTTGAACTTTCTAACAGGTTTCTAACAATAGCTTGAGCCCTGAAGTCCCGAGTGGTCTCACACTTGTTCTGGGCTTCTCAGCTATGTGTGGTCACACTTTTTACACGTGCGACTTAATTTCGCCCGAGGTGTCTTTGGCTGGTCACTCAGGCTGAGTAGCACAATTAATCTAGGTGCCCCAGGGTTAGGTAACTATTGTCTTACCCTGTTATTCTTTGTTAATTCCCTTATTATAAACTCACTTCTCCTTTTCTAAACCTTTGGCTCATGGCAGATATGACCTAGTTATCGACCCTTACGCGCCCAACTGCGAGACGGAGAAGGAGTGGTATCAAGGTCAATCTTAGAGGTCAATCTTGAAATGAGACCTGAAACAGCTATTTCCTACAACTTATATATATATATATATATATATATATATATATATATATATATATATATATATATATATATATATATAGAGAGAGAGAGAGAGAGAGAGAGAGAGAGGTGCAAGGAGATGGTCATAAGTCATTAGCCTGACTATGAATTAAATGTCATTGAGAAATGCAATGTTGTGTCGTTTGTATTCCTTTTCAATACTGGCTACGGTTTTCCTCATGTTGGACTGGTAGTGTACGGTTCTGTCGCCCTGCTACTGAGTTGAGATCATGGCGCGACACTGTGAGCTGTGAATTTCGTTTCGAATGTGTATACATCTGTCCCCGATTGTTGTAGCGTGACCTGCATGTTCGGAAAGATGGCGGTTGGCCTGTCGCTTGGAATTGACTGGATTATCTTTTTGGTTCACAGGTGCATTTTTCTCGGAGACCCCTGGGGGTCGTAGCTAAAGATACGGTGTTCGTGCTTTGTGCGATGCTTTTCAGAGTCATATGAGATAGATCCCGAGGTTATGAAGTCGATCCTAACGACCCTTAATGCAGTAATATGTGGCTGCTGATTTTCTAGTGACTGCTGCTTCCATCGACGATGAACTGTAGTTTTCGGTGGAGGACTTTACGTTGGCATTCTGGCGGCGGCTTTATGCACAGTGTAACTATGCTACCAATCTCAAACCTGGACTTTAGCCAAATCACACCTTTGCAAAATCAACACCTGCGAGATGTGTTGCCTGAGGAGAGCTGCCAACTTAACAATCCGAGACCGAGTAAGAAACGATGCTATCAGATAGACAGTGGGATCAACACCGTGTGCCACATTTATTGAAAGTCAGAAGATCAAGTGGTTTGGCCATGTCGTTAAATTGCAACACCAACAACTACGATCACTGGCCTTACATCAAAGATCATCTGCGACGAGACCAAGAGGATGTCCAAGAAAAACACTTGATTGACGACATCAAAGACATTGTACAACCACACGGAATGACACAGTCCAATGCCGTCCACCGGGCGCTGGAACGCAAATTATTCCTCCCCACGACGCTTCACGGCAGAAGTGGATGATGATGATGATGATGATGATGATGATGATGATGATGATGATGACGATGATGATGATGATGATGACCTATGCGGGCTGTTGTCTTTTCCAGACTCCTGGCTATTCCGCTTTTTGCATTTGGGCAGTGAGGAACATTTTGTGTGATATTCACTGGTACAGTAACGGAGAATAATAGGGACGACCCGTTGCCGTGAAGTTGGAACCGCGACTGACTGACTAACTGGCATACAACAGATAAAAGATATATGTGTTCTGTGGGATAGTGCTGTTACGTAAGTTAAGTCCTGTTACTTTAGTTATTTCATATTTCTTCTTAGTCGAAATGTCTTAATTTCATTTTAACTTTACCACACCTCAGACACACGAACGGTTAGACGTTGACCGTTATGCGGCTGACGCCTGAATTTATTCTCATCTTACGCAATAAGATAGAAGCCATTATCTACTCTGTGATGCCTTTGATAGTGTTGCCGTGTCATAGTCATATTACGGAAATAAAAATACAAAGGTCATGTATATATGGTGTTTCTTTTTCTTGTACTTTGGCTTTTTGAAATTGTTTAAAAGTAGTTATGAAAGCTTTCAGGAAGTGCGGATGACAAACGTGCTGTCCTTCTTAGAAGACAAAGTGAAGCATATGCTTAGATTATATGGGACTTTGCTTTTTGCCGGCTCAGTGGCGAGGGGTTAATGACGCAGTTCATAATACTGCAAACAGCTTTTGAAACACTTCTGAGGGCAGACAACCTCGCCTTGGTCTTTATAAAATAATATGAGAGTAGAAGGGTACGTTGTAATGGACACCAAAATGAGGTTGGCAACCTTCTTTACGGGGTTATCCCGCCATCTTGTTTCGTCATAAAATCCAACCTCATATTAATTTTTAGCGGGCATTTTCTTGGTACTTCTGGCGTCACTTCCGGTACTTCCGGTTGACTTCCGGTACATGGGTACCCCCTAACGGGGGCCGCACCCCGTGCCCAGTCCGGTTCGCGCCGACCGCCTCCGCTTTCCCGGTCCGTCCCGGGACCACTTGAAGACAGCGAGGCAAGCACCGGGCATGTAGAATACTTATCTAGATAAGTAGACCAGATAGGCGCCGGGCACCTGGGTTCGAGACCCAGTGTATGGGTGTGTGTTTGTGTGTTTGTATAAGGGGTAGGCCGATGTGAGGGCGGAAGAGAATGGGCCCCTACCCCGAATATTAGCCTTTGCCCTACAAAGGAGCCACCAAACCATACCTACTGAGAGGAAATGGAGAATAGTGAGACACAAGGTCCTGGCCTGACCCCAAAGACAGTATATACTTCACTTTGATCTAGCCATAAGATCTCTTGGGCATATTCAACTTACAGAAAAAATACTTAAGCCAGATTATGGCTATTTATTCTATATATGGGTATATTGCCACAATTAATAAACACGTAACATATAGATAGTGATTAATTCTAGAGAACATACCACTAATGACCAATCTCAATAGTATACATTCAATTAAATTCCGATAATGAGTGAAGTTTGCAAATTAATCATTAAAACAATATTTTTTTTTTTAAAACTAACGCCAGTTATTTCTCATGCCTATTTTGGAAATAATCTCCCTTTTCTCAAGTAACAAAATGGTACTTCCGACAGGTAAAGGTCACGCGCTGATCCCAGCACGCACACGTGAGAAATGTGACAATGGCTAACGTCACGGCCTAGCCAACGGCTGGTAAATGTGAGTTTATTTACACCGGACAGGCTAGTCGAGTTCTGGTCAGTAGAATTAAGGTGAAATTTTGGAATGTAGAGTTTGTAAATGCACGTATAACAACAAGTTGCGTCTGAAACATATTGCAGGTGTGTGTGTGTGTGTGTGTGTGTGTGTGTGTGTGTGTGTGTGTGTGTGTAGGCATGCGTGGGTGTGTGTATGCGTGCATGCGTGTGTGTGATCTCTCTCTCTGTCTCTCTCTCTGTCTCTCTCACCCTCTCTCTCCCTCTGTTTCTCTCTGTCTCTCCCACTCTCTCTCCCTATCTCTATCTCTCTCCCGCTCTCACCCACTCTCTCCCTCTCTCTGTCTCTCTATCGCCCTCTCTCTCCCTCTCTATGTCTCTCTTTCTGTCTCTCTCTTGCCCTCTCTCTCTCTTCCTCGCTGTCTCTCTCTCCGCTCTGTCTCTCTCTCTCTTTTCTCTCCTTCTCTCACCATCTCTCTCGCCCGCTTTCTCTCTTTCTCTCCCTCTCTCCCGCTCTATCGCCCAGTTTGTGACTCTCTCTCGTCGCTCACTCCTTCTCTCGCTTGCTCTGTCACTCTTTCTCTCCCTCCATCCTTCTCTCTCTCTCACTCGCCCGCTCTCTCTGTCTCTCTCTCACCCTCTCTCTCTCCCTCTCTGTCTCTCTGTCTCTCTGTCTCTCTGTCTGTCTGTCTGTCTGTCTGTCTCTCTCTCTCTCTCTCTCTCTCTCTCTCTCTCTCTCTCTCTCTCTCTCTCTCTCTCTCTCTCTCTCCCGTACTGTCTCTCTACATTAAATGTCTACTTGAAACATTCAAATTGGAAACATAAAGAGAAATTTAATTGTTAATTTTTGTACAATTTTATTGTTGACATTTTATATTTTCCTTCAACCATTATGACTTATTACATAAGATACATTTAATTTTCAGAAATACAGCTAATGTTTGCTTAGGGGACAGTCGAATATCTCTTGTAGGTTGAGGATGTAAAATAACAACGTGAGCTATTTTCTCCTTTTATTTAAAGGGATTTTCCTATTTTCTATAACTTTGGTTAAGATTTGGCTAAAATTTTTCATAATTTGTTAACAAAATTTCGTACTTTTCATAAGTTTTGGATGAAATATTTCTTTACGTGACCAAAAATTTTCACATTTGGTTAACAAAGTTTCCTATAAGTTTTAATTTTTTTTTATTTTATAAGTTTGGTTGAAATTTGGTCAAACTTTTCACATCTGGACAACAAAATTTCCTACTTTTCATAAGTTTTGGGTGAGATAATTATAAGTTTGTTTGAACTTTGGCCACAATTTTTCATATTCGGTCAACACAATTTCCTACTTTTTATGAGTTTTGTTGAAATTTGGCCAAACTTCACATTTGGCAAACAAAATTTCCTACTTTTTTTTTTATTATTGAGTTTGGTTGAAATGTGGCCAAACGTTTCACATTTGGTTAACAAAGTTTCTCACTTTTCATAAGTTTGGTTGTGATTTTTTATAAATTTGGTTGAAATATGGCTAAGATTTTTCACTTTGATTAACAAAGTGTCTTACTTTTCATAAGTTTGGATGAAATTTGGTCAAACCTTACACATTTGGTTAACAAAGGTTCCTATTTTTTTGAGTGTGGTTGAACTTTGGACAAACTTTTCGCGCTTTGGTTAACAAATATTCCTACTTTTCATAACTTTGGCTGGGATTCTTATAAGCTAGGTTTAACTGTAGCAAAGTTTTTTTTTTTTCACTTTGATTAACAAAGTGTCCTACTTTTTATAAGTTTTTAGTTGAAATTTGGCCACACTTTTCACATTTGGTTAACAAATGTTCTTACTTGGCCAAGATTTTTGACCTGTGGTTAACAAGTTTTCCTACTTTTCATAAATTTGGTTGAGATGTGACCAAATATTTTCCCTTTTGGGTAACAGCTTGTTTCTACTTTGTTTTTCAAATTTTCCTACTTTTCATAAGTTTGGTTGAGATATTTCAGACTATGGTCAACATTTTTTCTACTTTGGTTAACCCGTTTCCTTAGTTTTGTTGAAATTTTTCTTGAACTGGTCATCAGTATGTATCATTCTCTCACCACACGACAACTATATACATCTTAAACACTCAATCTTCAACAACCAAAGACGTAATTATAATATATGCCTGTTTACTTTACAGTAGTTCAGTACATTTTACAGTATTTCAGTACGTTTTACCATAAGAAAAATGCATAATGTCATTATACAAAATGGATGAAGTGATATGAACTGGTATACATAGTATCATCACAACATTTTATTTTCGCATACAGAGCTATACACATTGTATGTTGTTTCTGGGTTTAATCACACCATTGTCTGAGTAGGTTGATATTCCGGCATGTAGCCTGGTATGTCCGGTTAGCGGGGTTGGGGTATCCCCTATCAAAGGAGATGTAAGACGCCTCCTTTCCTCCGTTAGTCTACGGGACACCCTTAGGCAAGGTGGAGTACCCGTTTAGCCCCCCGATCAGGGTTACGTGAAGTCATGGAAGCAGGTGGTGGATGGAGTGTGAGAGCAGCTGACATATTGTTGTTGGTTATGGTCTTGCACTCTGTGGCGATAGGCAGATGATCTCATCAGTAGAGACAATGGCTATGGCCACCGACTAGTACAGTCACTGCCCAGAAGGAAAGCAACGGCAAACTACCTTCTGCAAAACTTGCCAAGACACCATAACAACCATGAAAGAAAACATAATAAGAAAGAGATCTGGTGGCGAGACCCCCAGGCCAGGCAGATCAGATAACACTGGGGAAGAGTGTGACGCAGGGACCAGTACTAGTAATCGTGATGACGGAGTTAATCCTGACTGTGTTACCAAGGAAATCCCCTGTGTCAGACTAAGAAACAGAGTGAGAATGGCAACGTGGAATGTGAGAAGTTTGTATGAGGGAAAGCTTAAAGTAGTGTGTGATGAGATTGAGAGGTTAAACATTCACATTTTAGGAATTAGTGAACATCGCTGGAGCGGCAAGGGACATTTTACAACTGAAAATGGAAGTATTTTCATTTATTCTCGTAGAGATGTCGGAGGCCAGAGTGGAGTGGCATTTTGGTTAGATAAGACAACTGCAAAATCTTTAATGGGATATAATCCAGTTAGTGATAGAATCCTCACTATTAGACTTAAAGGCCGTCCAAAAAACACAACTCTCATACAGATATATGCACCTACTTCAACAGCAGAGGAGGACGAAATTGAAGATTTTTACAACACACTACAAGACACATTAAATAAGAATTTTGCACAGAAAATGAGTTAACGATAGCCAACACACTTTTTAAACAACATCCAAGAAGACTCTTCACATGGAAGTCTCCAGACAGTTTTACCAAAAAATCAGACAGATTATATTTTAATACAAAGAAGATGGAGATCAAGCATAACATCTGCAAAAACCCTACGAAGTGCAGACTGTGATACAGATCATCAGTTATTAGAAGCAGATCTGAAATTAAAACTCAAAAAGCATACCCGAGGACCAAGGCCATTTCGTTTTGATCTCAAACAAATACCGGACGCATACAACATAGAAGTTAGGAATCGCTTTGGGGTCTTGATGTCTGTACAAGAAGAAATGACACCTGATGAACTGGCAGTACAAGCTAGAGATATCTTGATAACTGCAGCCAAAGATTTCATTCCAACCAAGAAAAAGCAACTTAAGCCATGGATTACATCAGACACGTTAGAGTTAATAAAACAACGAAGGGAGCTGAAACAGAAAGGAGATGAATCCGATAGCAGGATGAAGTATAAATCTTTAACTCGAGAAATAAGAAAGAACACAAGAAAGGACAAAAATCAATATATACAAGATTGCTGTACCAGAATAGAGCAATATCATAAGGCTGGAAGAGATTATGAAATGTTCAAGGAAATGAAGTTATTGACAAGAAATGTTCAACCTCAATTGAATGTTATCTGTGACAAGATGGGAAATACCTTAACAGAATCTAGACAAATTCTAGAAAGATGGCAGGAGTACTGCAGTGGAATGTATGATATGAGTGACAGTGAGGATATGAATGAGATACATGAGCCAATGACAGCAGAGACAGAACCTGAACCCTCATTAGATGAAATTGTTTGGGCTATAAGGAACCTGAAGAATGGTAAATCACCTGGATGTGATGAGATACCAGCTGAACTAATTAAAGCAGGAGGAGAAGAAAGCATACACATATATCATACATTATGTACAAAGATTTGGAAATATGGTATATGGCCAAAAGATTGGAAGAGAACTATCTTCATTCCAATACCAAAAAAGGGCAACCTGAAATTATGCACCAACTATAGAACTGTTGCCCTGATACGTCATGCAAGTAAAATTCTACTAAAAGTCATAATGCGAAGACTTAGTAAGAAAATGGAAGAAGAGATTAACGTAGTTCAAGCTGGATTTAGACAAGGAAGAGGAAGAAGAGATCACATATTCAACATGCGTTTAATAATAGAGAAGTGCAGAGAATTTAATGTAAACCTATTCTCATGTTTTGTGGATTATTCAAAGGCATTTGACTGTGTACAGCATCAGAAACTTTGGGAAATCATGAGGAATATGGGCTTTCCTTCACATGTAGTACATCTCATAAAAATGCTATATCTAGTCCAACAAGCAGCAGTTAGAATAGATGGCGAGACATCAGATTGGTTTGACATCAAGCAAGGAGTCCGTCAGGGCTGCGTGCTGTCACCCTATTTGTGTAACCTGTATGCCGAAAATATAATGAGAAATGTAAGAGATTATATAAACAGGGAGCCATATGATGCCCTAAATATCGGCGGTCATGACATACCAGAGATTCGATATGCTGATGATACAGTATTACTATCCACAACACAGAATGGCATAGAAAACCTAATAGCCTCAACACAATTGAATAGTGAAAATCACAACTTATATCTTAACATAGCAAAAACTAAGATAATGCATACAGATAAAACTACTATGGAGAAAGAAATATACATTAATGGGAGAAAATAGGAGGTGGTGGAAAATTTTGAATATCTTGGGTCATTGATTACGAATAATGGTGACACAATGAAAACGGCGACTATCCATTGCTCTTCAAAGACTAAAACAGATGAATAAATTATGGTGTGGGACAGACAGAACTACAAAAATTAGATTTTTAAGAGCATGCATCTTTCCCATTGCAACATACGCCTGTGAGACATGGACACTTACTAAACAAGCTGAACAGCGCATACATGCCTTTGAATATAAATGTTATAGACGAGTTCTAAGAATATCTTGGGTAAAGAAAAGAACAAATGCATCCATACTTCAAGAGTTGAATATTGAGGATGGATGGCTATTAAAGACGATAAAATAAAGAAAATTGAAGTATTTTGGTCACTTGAAACGTCACGACAGTTTGGAGAGAACAATAATGGAAGGGTATATGCCTGGGAAGAGAGGAAGAGGAAGGCCAAAGAGAAGATGGGTGCAAGATGTGGCGGATGATCTCCAGATGGGTGTATCAGACGCGGGACATCTTGCTTGTGATCGAGAAGTTTTCCGGAAGGTTGTTATGGGAGCGAGGTTCTGCAAAGGACATGCTACTGAATGAATGAATGAATGAGCCTGGTATGTATATGTCACTTGGTATGTAGTCATAAGACTGATCTCCTGTTTGGTGGGCTGACATCTGAGTATTGTAGACAACCAGGGCATCAATCATCTGAGTGTCGGGCACATGAAACATCTGGCTATTGGGCTCATCACACATCTGGTTGCTGGGGTCATCACACATCTGACTTTAACTGGGTTGAAAACTGGCGGTATAGTATGCGTCTACTTGGTGGTTTCGTTTAGTACCCTGTTTGACTTTCGTACTGTCTTGAATGTGTTGGACTTGTTTGCTTCGGTTGGTGTCTTGTTGTACATCAAACAGCTGGCTATTTGGCTCATCACACATCTGGTTGCTGGGGTCATCACACATCTGACTGTAACTGGGTTGAAAACTGGCGGTATAGTATGCGTCTACTTGGTGGTTTCGTTTAGTACCCTGTTTGACTTTCGTACTGTCTTGAATGTGTTGGACTTGTTTGCTTCGGTTGGTGTCTTGTTGTACATCAAACAGCTGGCTATTGGGCTCATCACACATCTGGATGCTGGGGTCATCACACATCTGACTGTGGCTGGGTTGATAACTGGCGGTATAGTATGCGTCTACTTGGTGGTTTCGTTTAGTACCCTGTTTGACTTTCGTACTGTCTTGAATGTGTTGGACTTGTTTGCTTCGGTTGGTGTCTTGTTGTACATCAAACAGCTGGCTATTGGGCTCATCACACATCTGGATGCTGGGGTCATCACACATCTGACTGTGGCTGGGTTGATAACTGGCGGTATAGTATGCGTCTACTTGGTGGTTTCGTTTAGTACCCTGTTTGACTTTCGTACTGTCTTGAATGTGTTGGACTTGTTTGCTTCTCTTAGTGCCTTGTTTGACATGAGCACTGACTTTAATGTTTTGGTTACTTCTTCTTCTTCTTCTTCTTCTTCTTCTTCTTCTTCTTTCGTTCGCTTAAACTATGTCTATAACTGCAATGTTGTCTCTTGTATGAATCTAACAGTCTTTTTCAGTTCACACAGCGGTCCATAGAGTTTATCTTCCACTGTCGTCGCTCTAGGCCAGAAGGTTTGTCTAGATATGTTATATTTTGGGCAGTCTTGGAGTATGTGCTCTGCTGTCTGCGACGCCAATCCACATGTGCACATGGCTGTTTCACCAATCTTGAATTTTGTATGCATGTGGTTGCGTAGTCTATTGTGTCCTTTTCTGAGGCGCAGAATAATGACTTGTTCTGGTCTATCCATAACGTGGTATCTTGAGCAGGTTTTGTTTTCTTTCTGACTGATTTGATCATTGTTTTCTTTTGGTGGTATGTAACGGGCACATCAGGCTGTTCTTCTTTGGCCCCTTCCTTAGCCAATTGATCGGCTCTGTCGTTTCCGGGTACTCCACAGTGGGATGGTATCCACTGTATGGTGACCTTATGCTGACTGATAAGTTCAGAAAGTAGTATCCTTAGTACTGGCAATTTCCCAGACAGAAGCGCCTCGAGTACTGATTTTGCATCTGTCAATAGCACCACAGGTTGAGTACCATTGCTGGTATTTAGTAATTTCTCTGTTGCTATCTTGATTGCCTAAATTTCAGCATCATAGTTATGGCAGTACTTTCCTGTCGGCATTCTGGCTGTGTCCCTAATATTATTTGGGTATTCTATGTACACTCCAGATCCTCCATTTCGAACAGCATTTTGTGCTGACCTATCTGTGTAGACTACGGATCCAGAGGTCCTGTGGGTATTCTTCATCAAGGTAGCTGAGAGTGGATGTTCATCGCTGCACGCTGTTCTGTTCTTCCTTGTCAAATATTCCTCTCACTTTTGTCTGGATTTGTAATGATAGTCTATGTTCATCTTTCCATGGAGTTCGCTCTGGAATAGTTGTTAGATGGATACCAACTGTAGGCAGATCGGTGGTTTCTCTGCAGAGTCGTTTGGCTTGGTGGATAAAACTACTTCTTTTCAACCGCCCCATAGCTAGGTTATCAAATCTGTTCTTCATATGGTGGCCTGGCAAGCTGGGGAACTTTTCTGCTTGTATTAGCAGTTTTCGTATCTCTGCTCTCTCTCAGTGCTTATGTCCTCCCCATCTTCTCAATTTCCACTATAGGGGTTGCTCTCATCCATCCTGTGGTGACTGTAAGTGCTTGATTTTGCACCTTGTCCAGCTCTTATAGTGTGGTGTTTGATGCCGAACACCACGCAGTTGACCCTTATTCCAGGCGTGGTCGTATGCTGTGTTGATAAACTTTACTCAGTATTTTCCCACTGGCTCCCCATGTAGTTCCACTTAGCTTTCACAGGATGGCTATTTTCCTTCTTGCCTTTGCTACTGCTTTGTTGGTGTGCTTTCTCCATGTCAGCCTACCACCAAATGTTACTCCAAGGTATGTTGGTTCTTTATCTTCTCTTAGGGGTGTTCCATTTATCTGGATGACCCCTGCCTTTTGTTTTGGAGAGAGTGTAAATAGAGTGGTGCTGCACTTGTCAGTGTTTATGCTGAAACACCATCTATTTGCCCATGCAACAAATGTATGTTCATTTGTGCTCCATAGAATCAGGTCATCGGCGTACATTGCTGCTTTAATTCCATGCGGTAGATTAGCAACGAGATCATTGATGAAGATTAGAAAAAGTGTGGGGGACAAGAATCCGCCCTGGGGACCACCGTGACGCAGTAGTACTTTCTTGCTCTTGAGTCCGTCTATCTGTTCTCGGGCTCTTCTGTTGTGCAAGTATGCTTTCACCCATTTGTACATTCTTCCATTGACTTCGCAGTTTCTCAGTTTCTTCATCAGGCCTTCTTTCCAGACTTTGTCAAAGGCTTTTTTCAGATCTATCCATGCTGCAAGCACCAGTTTCTTCTCTTGGAATGCATCCTCAATTTCTTGAGAGAGGTAGGTTGTCTGATCTTCCGTAGAGTAGCACTGCCTAAAGCCAGCCTGCTGTGGCACAAGGATGTTTTTACATTCAATGTACCACTGCAGTATGTGATTGATGATGCGCTCCAGTGTTTTGCAGAGACAGCTGGTGAGGCTAATTGGTCTGTAGCTAGAGGCAATGGAACTATCTTTCCCTGATTGTAGGAGGGGTATCACGATTGCTTCTCTCCAGGCTTGTAAAACACAGCCTAAGCTCCGACTGTTATTAAAGATCTGCAACAGCGTTGCTTTGGCCTCTGTTCCTAGTTCCTGATCATTTCATTTCCGGCTGGTAGCGTGGTATGTATATGTCACTTGGTATGTAGTCATAAGACTGGTCTCCTGCTTGGTGGGCTGACATCTGAGTATTGTAGACAACCGGGCCATCAATCATCTGAGTGTCGGGCACATCAAACATCTGACTATTGGGCTCTTCACATATCTGGATGCTGGGGTCATCACACATCTGCCTGTAGCTGGGTTGATAAATGGTAGTATAGTATGCGTCTACTTGGTGGTTTCGGTTAGTTCCTTGTTTAACTTGAGCACTGACTTGAGAATTTGGACTTGATTGCTTCTGGTAGTGCCTTGTTTGACATGAGCACTGACTTGAATGTTTTGGTTACTGACTTGCTTGCCTCTGTTAGTATCTTGTTTGACTTCGTTACTGGCTTGGTTAACTTGGTTGAGTCTGTCAAAGTTAGCTAAGATCTCGCGATGCATGGCGATTATCTGTTCATATTCTTGCCGAGTAATTGCCATACCCGTCTTAGTAGGGAACTTATTGTCGGATTCACCGTAGAATCTCTGGATGTGTAACGTGCTCGCTCCTATGTAGGATGAGGCAAACACGGCCTTATTACCACCGCCCACTGGTCTAATAGTCTCACCACTACGAGTCATATAGACCCAGATAGCAGGCACAGTCTTGAGGTCTGTAGTCATCTTCTGATCACAATGCTTGAGTGTTACCAGCCTCGGGTTTATATACTAGTTTTTGAGCCACGCGTAAAACCAGTTTCAGCCAGTTTCTTAATTCAAGCGATTCAGATTACGCTGACGCGGCTTACCGTATGGCGCGACTAAGCGTTCTACTACTCGCTCATTGACACGTTGTATGTTTGAGCTGGGTTGCGGAATGCGGGTCATGTTCGCCACATGACCTCTAACCATGATGAAATAGATAGCGTAGAGATAGCCGTGTTACTTGCGTTGTAGTCACTGTGAGCTACAGTCTGTGAAGTCAGAATAACAGTGACATACATATACAGTCTCCTCATACCAACTGTAGTTTGCTTCGTATTGAGGACTTGTCAGCTATTGAAGACATGACTGTGAGTATATTACAACTATCTTGTTTTATGTAGGTGTTTTAATACTGGACCGTTAGTGTGAATTGATTAAAGGTTAAGGATGCCAGCGACTATGTTCGCTCGACGTTTGGTGAGGATGGTTCTGGAATATTCTGTTGTCGATTATAGTTGAGGATGCACTCCTCAATTCTATTCAGGCTTAATGTAATTATTTCTTCTTTGATGAAGTTCTGTTGTAGTACATCCCGCAGTCGAACCTTTACTATGTACCACCCTCACCATAATCACAACAATGACTGAATGGATTCTCGGCTTCTTGATTTTGTGGGACATTAAGACACGCCATGCAGTTTGCTAATTAGGTTTTCGTGGGCCTTGTTATCTGTAAAACAGATAAGGTACTTTAACAGCGCTATAGAAATGCATATTACAGATAATAGCTATGGCTCTAACATGCACTTTCTGTTACACAGTTCATATATTTCTATCGATAATGGGTATGTAGACCCCGCAGTACACTTTCACCTTCCCCTACGACTACACATTATCAGTTATCAGTTATCAGTTGGGCTATCTTCATTGCACTCCGGACATGTCCATAGGTGCTCAGATCCTCCTCCCCACCCCCAGCATATGCATCAGCGTCCGGTAGCTAATAGTGCCAGTTCTGTGTTGGTTGACGAGGCGCTTTGTTTTCCCGATGTACCTCTGGCGTCTGGCTGTGCCGATTCTTACTCCCAAGTCTTTCATCCTGGACAGCGATGTGGAATCACTGACGTCAAAGTCCTCTGTTCTCGCCATATCTTTGAGGACGTTAATAACATCGGCACGATCCATGGGCTGGCCATCTACAGGGGGTGCTGAGCCAGCCAGTTTGTCAGCTCGTTGATTTCCCTCGACTACCGCATGTCCTGGGACGACGATGAAGTTGACTTTACGGACAACAGACTTCCGCAGCGACTCAGTCCACTGTCTACGTACACATCCATCTTCGACCTTCTGAATCATGCTCATTGAATCACTTAGTACACACACGTCGGTATAATGCTGTGATTCCAGCCATATGATAGCCTGTGTAACTGCCATCACCTCCATCGTCATGCTGCTCGTGGTCATAGAGTGGGCACCACTGGATTCTTGAGCGGTTCGGCCCGCTGAACGGGCTGTAAATGCCCTCGCACTTCTCTGCTGCTTTACAACAGATCCATCTGTATAGATGAGCACTTCGGGGCTATCTGAGTGATCATAGATGAGCGCGTTAACCTCTGAATTGACAGCGGCAGGGTTCTGCTCTCTGCACCGTCTGCCGAGTGTGATAATGCAGGAGAAAGTGCACTTAAAAGCTGGAGGCACCGGCACCCATTCCTTGCCGGGGTTGATACTGGTAAGACTGCAGAACTGTCTGACGACATCTTCCGCCCGACCCATCCATGATTTGCCCCTCTTTAGCCTGTCACCCTTTTCTCTGAATATAGCGTCATGCAGATGGTGCTGCTCATCTGCACTTATTTTTAAGTATGCACGAGCTCTCCAGATCTTGATCCTGTGTTCCATTGTCGGGAAGTCAAGGAGGTATCTCATTGCTACACAACTGGTGTCTCTCGTGCAGCCCAAAATGATGCGGATGGCTTCGTTTTGTACCTTTTCAAGTCTTCCAATCTGTGTAGGGCTGACAGTGAGGATGGCCAGGGTATACTCGAAGCGTGAAAGCACCAGTCCTTGGAACAGAAGTATTAGCAGTCTTTGCTCGATATTGGCAGTCGCCATGACTCTCATTGCTGTCAAAATTTTTCGAGCCTTCGTTATGACATAATCGACATGATCTCTGAAGGACAGGCTACGATCAAGCCTCACGCCAAGATGTGTCATTGACTGGGTTCTACTCAAAATGCTCCCATCCATTCTTACTGCCGGCAGGTCTGTTTTCACAATATTGTTGTTTAGGGAGAACCATGTAACCGATGCCTCTAGAATTAATCATTGTCTATATGTTATTACGTGTTTATTAATTGTGGCAATATACCCATATATAGAATTAATAGCCGTAATCTGGCTTCAGTCTTTTTTCCTAAAGTTTAATATGCCTATGCGCACCGTTGGCTAGATCAAAGTGTAGTATATACTGCCTTTGGGGTCAGGCCAGGATCTTGTGGCTCATCACTTTCCATTTCCTCTCAGTAGGTATGGTGTAAACTACTGAGCGTAATCTTGCCAAGAAATCAACAGACAGCTGAAAGATACTGCTGTTGACAGCGATGTCCTGTAAAGGATATACGAAAAAAGGTATGGGTTGGTGGCCCCTTTGTGGGGCAAAGGCTAATATCCGGGGTAGGGGCCCATTCCCTCGTGCCCCTCACATCGGCCTACCCCGAGTAACACAAACACACCCATACACTGGGACTCAAACCCAGGTGCCCGGCGCCTATTTGGTCTACTTATCAAATAAGTATTCCACATGCCCATGGCTTGCCTCGCTGTCTTCAAGTGGTCCCGGGACGGACCGGGAAAGTGGAGACTGTCGGCGCGAACCAGACTGGGCACGGGGTAGAGCACCGGTTAGGGGGTACCCATGGACGGGAAGTCAACCGGAAGTACCGGAAGTGACACCAGAAGAACCAAGAAAATGCCCATCAAAAATTCAAAAATGAGGTTTGCTTTTATGACGAAACAAGACGGCTGGATAACCCCGTAAAGAAGGATTTATCTGAGGTTTCCATCCTCATTTGCGTGTCCATTACAACGTACCCTACTACTTATGAGTTTCCGTCGTTCAAAATGCAATGGCAAACCACTGAACGTAACTTTGCCAAAACACAACCCACAAATGCTGGGGTTGACTGTAATGTCATATAAAGGTTATGCAACTACAATGAAAAATCAAATTCGCTGGGCTGTTCACTTAACTCGTATGCCAGATCACAGGCTCCCTAAACAATTTTTACGGCGAGCTGTTTGTGGTAAACGCCAGGGGAAACGCTTTAAAGACAGTCTGAAAATCTCACTGAAGGCTTTTGAAATTCATCTTGACACCTGGGAGACTGCTGCTAAAGACCGTAATTCGTGGCGGACATCATTACATAAGGGTGCAGTCACTTGTGAAGCAAACAGGCCTGCAAGAGCTGTAAAGAAAAGGCTGGACAGAAAAACCACTGCAGGAGATCCTCCTCCACACATTTGCCTACATTGTCAAAGATCATTTCGAGCCAAAATAGGCCTTATCAGCAATTTTAGAACTCACGGCTCCATGCTTTAACCCCACTGGATGAAATGAATAGTCATCATCATTCTTGATGGACAAACAACATGCAACTACACGCTCTTTGTCACAAGCTGAAGTTATTTTGACAATGATTTTATCATTCCGGAAAAGAATGCAGTTTATGTAACATGTAGCACTTACGAAACCACGGTGACACTGTGACACTGATGGATGAACCACCATTATGTAACAAGTTTTATGCGTAAAATCGCGCTCATCGTGCTGAAACAAATCTCTTCAAAGACGCATAACAAATGGTTTTTTTTCCATCTGTATGGCTCATACAGCATATCTGATTTGACGCTAGATCAAGTACCATGCCATCTGGCGTAGGCGATCATACCTCTCCACATATCTCATTCTTTTGTTTTCTGGATCAACTCCGCTGTTGATATTCCTTCATGCGACAGTCTCAATCCTTCCAACATCATTTCACTTCGTCTGCCTCTGCTTCTCTTCCCCTCGATCTTTCCAGTTGCCACGATGTTCTCCAATACCTCTTTTCTCATCACATGACCAAAAATTATGTTTGCCTCTTTCTTATAGTTGTATATAATGTTCTAGTTACATTAGCCTGTTTAAGGCAGTCGTTGTTAGTTACTTTGGCAGTTCAAGGAAATCGCAACATTCGTCGCAGAAACCACATCTCTGTTGCTTTCAATCTCTTCCTAAATTGTTCATTTACACAACAAGATTCACAGCCATACAGTTACGTTCAAGATTTCATATTATTAAACTTTCACAAGTCTCAAAGTGTCACCCTGACTCCCCTACACCAGGGGTCACCAAACTTTTTTCACGGCGGGCCGGGTAACTGACAAAATTACAAGCGCGGGCTGTATACTCATTCTTTACAATACTTGCGCCGGTTTCCGTGGCGAAGGTCTTTCGGAAGCGGTTCGTAATCCCGTATACACGCTTTCAAAACACAGCTGAGCGCGATTTGGCAGGAGACCGTGTTGCTCTGGTTTTTTACGCTATGATAAGCAATTTCAAAGTAATGAAAGTAAACTTGCCAAGACATCAACAACAGAAAAAAATGCTGGTGTTGACTGCAAACGTCATGTACAGGATATGCAACTAGCTTTAACAATACTTGCAAGCCAGAACGAAAGCTCTGGGGGAAAAGACGAAAAACTAAGTTAAACATGGGTGAGTGTCGTGTAATGCAGAAAAAGCAAAGTCAACTAACATTTATTTACTAAAACAAGTTATCAAAGAAGGCGACGTTAGCAAAAAGATAGTTACACAAGACCTAGTGTGCACATACCCGAATTTCACAACCTACGCAGCAAAAAAGGTTAGAGAGATTTGTGAAACTGATATTTGACTTTCAATAAAGTATCAATGTTTGGTTTGGAATTGCTGCATCCAATCAAGAGAATAACTTTCAAATGTTCATCTGTCAATCTCGTTCAATGTGTTGACATTTATAAAAATGTTTGCTCACAGACATAAGGTGGTCCAAACACTGATGTCCAAATGACAATTTTCAATTTAAAAAAAAAAATGATAAATTTCTTCAGTTTTGGAAACTCAACATCAGCTAAGCAGCGGCAAAATTCAACAGATTGTTCTTCTCTATGCTTCTATTTCAACAAGTCATTTGCTTGCAAATCAATGAGCTCTAACTGTAGTTCAACTTGCACATAATGAAGGTTACAATCAAACGGATTCTGGAACAGAAGAATGCCACTCTCAATTCTGTCAAGATCTGAAAATCTCTCCAAAAAATGCTTCTTCAAGTCACGAATAATATTTTTCCCCCGGAAAATCCAGGTTGACATCTTCGGCAATTGTAGCGCAAAACTCTTTGAAACAGTGAAAATGAGAAAAGTTATCTCCTTCCAGTTGTGCTTCAAACAATGACAGCTTTCTCCGAAATCCTTTGATTATTCTGTAGAGATCACAGACGAGGTAATTTTTCCCCTGATGTTTGAAATTCAGTTCATTCATACCGGGTGTGATGTCGACCAAAAAATGTCAACTTTGACAGCCTGGTAGGATCTGACAGCTGTGGATCAGCTCTATCTTTTTCAGTGAGGTAAACATCTATTTCGTTTTGGAGCTTGTAAAAACGAAACAGGACTTTACCGCAGATGAGCCACCTCATTGATATGTGATAAGGCAAGTCACAGAATACAGAATCAATTTCTTCAAGAAAAGCCTTGATCTGAAGGCGACTGAGTGCATGTCCCTGAATGAAGTTCACAGCAGAAACGACTAGTTTCAGAACACAAGAAGAACACAACACAGCTACACGCTGCGGGATTTGCCGAGGAGGGGATCCGAGCACTTATGGACTGAATGGTTCGATGTGCAATGAGGATGATCTGTCGACTAACTAACTAACTATCTACCACAAGAAATATCTAAGTCTTTCCCACAGAGTGCTTGCTGGTGTGCGATGCAGTGTATGAACAGAGCGCCAGGAATTTGCAAATCTTCCAAGTGAGTCCTGATCTGTCCCATCAGACCCTTCCTCACTCCATCCATGTTTTTCCTCCATCAACTTTAACACGTCAAAGTTGGTTCCACTGAAGGTTATAGTCTTGCAAAACTGTTTGCACTTCCATGAAAATGTCTTTTCCAGTTGTTGTTCCATACATGCAGCCAACGGATGTCAACTCTCGCGTTATCTGAAAGTCCAAATTGACGCCACGAATGAACACGAGAAGTTGTGACGTACTCGAGAGATCAGTAGACTCATCCAGCGCCAGAGAATACCAAAACAAGTTCCTAGTTTTCACGCGTGTCTAAAGCACTATGTTCTCTCCTGGTTCTTCATGTTCTTCGCACAACTGAACTTGCCGAAAAGTAGATAGTTCTAAACAAATTGGCTTTCACGGGAGACAAGTCATTTGCTGCTTCTATCATACACTCTTTGATGAAGTTGCCATCAGGAAACGGTTTTCCTCGTTCTGCCATCTTATACACTATTTTGTAACTTGTACGAGTGACAGATTAATTTTCAGCAAACTTTCTCGTGAAGAGATTTCTTTGTTTTTCAAGCGTCGTTTCATGGACTCATAATTTTCAGAGCGAAATTTTCCGGAAAACTTTGAATATGTTGATAACTGTTTTGTTTCGTAGTGACGCCAACGATTGCACTCTTTCAAAACGGCAACACTTTCGCTGCATATTACGCAACTCGTTTTCTGGTTCTTTGTTTCCACAAAGAAGTACTGTACTCCCCATTCTTCATTGAAAACGAGACACTTTTCTTTCCTTAGTAGCGATAATGAAGGGTGAAGTTGACGGGATCTGAAAATTAAAAAGACATTGAATTAGAAACATAATTAAACTCCTATTGAAGCACAAGAAAACAGAGGACTAGGGGTCACTGGTGAAGCTACGGCTCACCAAAGGTACTTATAAAGTGGATAGGTGCCTTTGGTAATAGAATATATCTCATGATAAGGTTTGCAAAATATATAAATAAAAATCAAATCAATATCAACATTATTAGGGTCACAAATTGGTCGCGCAGGTCCGTCTTCCATTCGGCCCTTCCAATCACTCGTCTTTCATTCATCAAGAGCATTATACATTTACATAGGAAGTAAAATAAACATTGTGAAATGAATGTTGTAAACATAAACAAGGCTTATTACCATGTTATGAGGCCCATCTCCCACTTATCCATACATCACCCCACCCACACATCCCACTTATCCATACATCACCCCACCCACACACACACTCCCACCTACCCACACACACGCACACCAGGGACACATACATACCCCACCAACCGACCCATCCCCCTCGCGCACATCCCCCACCCACACACACTGCCCTCACCTGATCCCCCAACCAAAACACACTTGCCAACCGCAAACATTCCCCCACTAACCCACACATCCCACGCCCATCCACATCCTAACCCACACATCCTCTCCCCACCCACACCTCAAACCACCCATCCCCCAGCCACATCTCCATCGACTACATATTCCCCACCCACGCACACAATCCCCCACCAACCCACACATTGCACATCCACTCACACATCCCCAAACCATACACACACATCCCCACCAACTGACATGTCCCTACCCCCCCCCCCCCCCACACACACACACATCTCTCTAACCACCCATACATCCCCAAACCACTCACACACACCCCACCACCCACACATACAACTTCCACCCACCCACACGTGCCTTAACCCAATCCCCCACCACACAATCCCTTACCCGCACATCACATACACCCCCTGCCATGCAATATTCCCAACCCACGCACCACACACACACATATCCCTCACCAACACATCCCCACTTACACACCACACACATATCCCCCACCCAGATACCACACAATATTCCCACCCACACCCACACAGATACCCTTACCCATCAACCCCACATACCCCCACTCACACAACACAAAACACACACATACCTCACCCACATAATATCCCCAACCAACACACCACACACCTCTCCCCACCTACACACGCATTCCCTAGCCGTCCACCAACACACACTCACTCACGCATACATCCTCCACTAAGCACCCACACCCCCACCCACCCACCCACCCCAACCAAACATCTCTCGATCACAATACCCCTACCCACACATCCTCCGCCCACTCACACATCCCACCCCGACACATACAACTCCCTCACCCACCTACACATGCCTAAGCCACTCACACACCCTCACCCACTCATTCCCCATCCACGCACACATCTCCCACCCACACACCCCCACATACTTCCCCCAACCACCACACATCCCCTACTCACCCCCACCCAAACACACATTCCCCGCACCCATCACACACATCCCCCACACCACCCACTATCCTCCACCCACACACATATCCTCACCCATACCACCACAAACATACCCTCCACCCACACATCATGCACACATCCCCCACCAACACACCGCATACATATCTCGAACCCACACACCATACACTTCTCCCCACCCGCCCTTGCATCCCCAATCCACCCAACATTATCCCCTACCCACACAACCCCGCCACCCACACATACTTCCTCAAACCATCCACACATCTCCACCCACATAAACACACATCCCCCGCATCCGTCCCATACACATATCCTCCACCCATATACACATCCCCCACACCCATTCCCACACTCCTACTTTCACCCCCACACATCCATCCACACATCCCACCAACACCCACAAATATCACTACCCACCAAAACTCACACACCCCAACCCATCCAAACGCATACCCCCACCCACACATCCCCCACCCACACATATCCCCACACTCACACACATCCTCCACACACACTCACACCTCCTCACATCTAGACACATACAAAATGTCTCACGTTAGTATTGAAACTAGTATGAAGAAACTCCCACACTTTACTCACACACATACACTGACACTTGTCATGAGCAGTCTCATAAAAATGTTAAACATGGAGAAAAATGTGTACATAAAAAGTATGTGACGCAAAAATATTGACACACACACACACTCTCTCTCTCTTTCTCTCTCTCTCTCTCTCTCTCTCTCTCTCTCTCTCTCTCTCTCTCTCTCACGCTCACTCATTCACTCTCGCGCTCACTCATTCACTCTCACGCTCACTCATTCACTCTCACGCTCACTCATTCACTCTCCTGCTCACTCATTCACTCTCACGCTCACTCATTCACTCTCACGCTCACTCATTCACTCTCCCGCTCACTCATTCACTCTCACACTCACTCATTCACTCTCCCGCTCACTCATTCTGTCTCTCATTCACACTCACTGACTCTCTCACTCAAACTACAGTAATGAACATGAGTTTATATTATACATGATAAAATCAAATGGTATTTAACTGATAATATGACAGATGAGAATACACAAACATATGGATTCGCGTGCTACATAACATGCGTGTTACATGACATGCATCTGCTCAGCTCTCTCTCTCTCTCTCTCTCTCTCTCTCTCTCTCTCTCTCTCTCTCTGTATTCTTTTATATACACACACTCACACGCATGCGCGCGCTCACACACACACTAACACATCAACTCTCCCACTGTCTCTCCCACAATCCTTCACACACATACACTCACTCTCTCAATCACACTCTCTCACACATACACGTACGCGTGAACGCATGCACGCACGCACACACTCCATCACTCACTCTCACACATACACGTACGAATGCATGCACTGACACATTTCCCCACCATTTCTCGCTCAATCACTCTCTCCACACACACGCATGCACGTGCACACACACACATTCACTCTCTCCCTCTCTCTGACACCCACTTTCTCTCTCTCTCTCTCTCTCTCTCTCTCTCTCTCTCTCTCTCTCTCTCTCTCTCTCTCTCTCGCACACACATATATAGTGAACAATTATAGTTAAACAATTATAATGAACAATTATAATGAACAATTATAATGAACAATTATACCAGTAAATGAATTATGGTGGCATATAGTCGATATGAATTAAGTATTGACAGAGTTTTCGGTTAAATGTGTAGGGACTCATTGGAGTTTTCAGATCTGGAGGCAGCTCATTCCATAAGTGAGCACCAGAATAGGCGAAACATGTTTTGTATAGGTCCAATCTAGGCTTTGAGACATGTAACAAATTTAGGCGCTTGCTGTTCATTGCATTAGATTGAATCAGCGGCAGAAGATACTCTGGGGTATTTTGAGATATAATTTTATTCACTAATTTGGCTTTGTTGAAAAGGAAGCGCTTTTGAAGTGGTAGAAGTCTTAGATGACTGTACAAATTATTACTTTCAAAGAGCTTTATGCCAGAAACCAGACGAATAGCGCGGTTTTGTAGAGAACATAGTCGTTTTAAATTAGATTTAGGGCAACCATCCCAAACTGTGGAACAGTAATCGAGATGTGAATGGATATAGCATGTATAGAATATTTTTCGTGTGCTTTCGTCCAGGAAGTGCTGAATTTTAGCAAGTTGGTAAACTTTTTGTGTTATTTTCTTGGTAAGAGCGTGAACATGAGAGCTCCAGTTCAAATGGCTGTCAATTAAAAGACCTAGTGTTTTATGTTCAGTCACATTAACAATAGGTAACGTGCCTATGCGGAGTTTGAGCGGTGCTCCAGTTATGGCTAGTGTCTGCACTTTTTGTCTGGTCGTTATTAGCATGGATTTGGTTTTGTCAATGTTAATTTGCATGCGGTTTTCATTGCTCCTTCTAGTAAGATTATCAAGTTCCTTTTGTAAATTGATTTGTATAATGAATTCTCTAATTCACTACGGTTTTCTTGACTAGTATATATAGTACAGTCGTCTGCAAATAGATCACAAGTTGTATTGATATATAAAGGAAGATCATTAATATAAACTGCTAAAAGCAGCGGACCTAGTATTGAGCCCTGAGGCACACCAATATTAAGCTGTGTGGGTCTTGATAGACAGTTGTTGAAGGACACGACTTGTTGTCTGTCGGATAGAAATGACGTAATTACGTTCACCATGTTGGTGCTTGTCTTCATTTGTTGTAGTTTTCTACTTAGAATATCGTGATCTACCATAACAAAAGCTTTTTTAACGTCTACTAACACCGCTCCACAAATTCTACCGTTGTTGATGTTTAAGTGCCAGTTATCGGTCATTTTTGTTAGAGCACTATGGCATGAATATTTAGGTCGAAACCCAGATTGACTGTTAATTATTAGATTGTTGTTAATTAAATGGTGTAACGTTATTTTATGAATGTGTTTTTCTAGTGGTTTTGATAGCGACGATAGTAAGGAAATAGGTCTATAATTACCCAAAACGCTATTATCGATTGAGCCATTTTTAATTAGCGGAAAAGCTTTAGCAATTTTAAATGCAGATGGAAAGTAGTTTTTGGCCAGGCGCTGGTTATATATGAACGTTAAGGACTCGCTAATGACTGGTGCAGCACAACGAAGAATTCTATTACTGATACCATCTAGGCCGTGTGAGTTTGTTGATTTGAGGTTTAAGAGATATTTATAAACGTCTGCAACAGACATTAAAGGAATCTCAGCGGGAATATTTCTGGTGCACTTCTCCTCACAGAATGATGCCAGTGAACTTAAATTACACGATGAGTCTGGTATTGAAGACTTTAGATTCTCTATTTCTGATTGAAAGAACCAACTGAATTCATCGCATGTTATAGAATTTGGAATTGCTGATTCTGTAGGGCGTTTCTTATTGGTTAGCAAATTAATAGCCTTCCATATATTTGTACTGTTTGAATTATCTACAATCAAATTTTTAAAATGATCTTTTTTTATCCTACGAATTTCGTATTTAACTTTATTCCTTAGTCTGCGGTAATTGATGAAGTCTTTATTTTTGTGTGCTGTATCTCGCTCGTCTCTTGATTTCCAGAACTTCTCTAGTGACCCATAGGGATTTATGTTGATTTTTGACTCGAACTTCTTTGATTGGCACGTGTTTATCGAACACATTGTAGACTGTCTTCGTCCAGCTAATGCATCGTCCGGGTCAGGAAGTTGGTAACCGTGATCAAGGGCTGCTTTTCTTAAGTCTTGCAAAAATAAATCTTGGTTGAATGCTTTAAAATTTCTAAATTTGATACTTACATGTTTATGTTTAAGAGATGTGAATCCAATTCTTGACCATGTACAACATACCGGGTAGTGGTCACTAACTGTACTAACAGGAACAGAACATTCAATAATATTATATGGTACAAGTAACATATATATGATCAATTATAGTTGAGGATGTGTCAGTAACCCTTGTAGGACGGTTTATTAGTTGTTTGAAATTGTAAGAAAGAATGATATCGTCCCATGTCTGGTTGGATTTACTAATATCTATGTTGAAGTCACCTAGTATCATAACTTCTCTACCTGCTGTAAACACTCTAACTATCATTGTAGTGAAGCAGTCATACCAACTGTACCCGGCACAAGGATTCCTATATAGGTATCCAATGAGAAACGGTTGTTGGCTAGGCTGGCTTCACCTCTAACCAAACACATTCTATCTCTACTGTCTCGAGATCACTTCTACGGGACCAGTTGAGGGAATTGGAAATGTATACAGCAATACCTGTCTCTAATTTTTGATTTGCATCTTTCCGAATTACTTTAAACCCCTTAAGTGAGATTTCGGAGTCGGTTATTTTGTCGTTAAGACGACTTTCTGTCATTCCAAACACATGGAACTGTTTGGACAGTATTACCGAGAGCTCAGGTAATTTGTTGAGCAGATGAAAGATGTTGAGATGGCCTATATATAGACCATTTTTGTTGAGCCACTGATCGTGATTGGTGAACATTATAAACTAAAAGGAAGATGTCACTTGTGGTATACAAATTGCAGGGATTTTGAAACTTTATTTAGAAATAGTTAAGGCTGTTAGAGGGGGCAGGAAAATGTCTTTGCTGGAGTGATATCATGAATGCTTGGTGCAGAACTGCAGGATTGTATCGCATTAGCTGCTGAAGTTGACGGTTCCACTCATAGGGTTGTAGATTACCGTCCAGCGAGGGATTGCTATGAGTGTCACTGGAAGTGCCTACATTGGAAGCAGGCATCGGCGGCACAGCATCCATTGTTTAACGGTGTCTCCTTTGACATCATAGAGGGAGACTGTTTTACGGGCAAGGTAGGAAACAAAGTATCATATTTAGCAACATTTGGATTGGAGCTTGGGTTGCTATTCACGACATTGTGTTCCTGGGGTACAGGCAAGGGTGGTTTGGGAAGAGAAGGAGTGTTTTCTGAATACAGTGAGATGGCTGTTGCCGGAGGTGAAGAGAGGTGTTTCCAAGGCACCAGGGCCGGGATCTATACTGCCAAGATCTGCTGTCACGTCCACGCCGTGCGTCCTGGGCAACAGGTCCCTTCGGGGTAGGATCAGTAGGATCGATGATTCCTCCGAAGCCGGAGAGTATCTGCCTGCATGGCGAGGAACCACCAGTTTGCACACCAATAAACCAGACATGGGACAACGGATACTCACGCAAACCTCAGGTCCTGTATGACATCATATTGATGTTGGACAACAGGATGTATTCATCCGACATACAGGACTTTACGCTGGAGTTGACAGCCAGCGAACACAAGCAAGCAAGCAAGCATATAAATAGAGCCAGCCTAAATAAACAGCCTATAGAAGAGTTTTTCATCCAGGGTTCCATGAGTGGCAGCCAGCGGTTAGGCCTGAAACAGACAGAAATCGCCTAAATTCAACATTTCTGCCCATCTGGTTTATTACATAAAAGAGGACAGACACTTGGATCATCGCACACAGATCCTTGAGCAACGTAAATATTTGCGTAAGGATCTGCTCCAGCAGAAAGGTTGAAAAATACTGGTCTGGAGACGAGATTGATTAACACCTTGACTAGGGAATTCTGAGCTGGGGATAATATTTCCGTAATAACACGAGGCTTCTATGGCGTGTTAATGCTATGCTTGCTACTGTATTGCCTCTATTCACACTTGTAGTTCACTTACCAATCACTGGCAAACAAAGAAACCCTTGTTAAATACCTATCTAACTAATTAACTAACTATCTAACTAACTAACTAACTAATTAACTAACTAATTAACTACCTAACTAACTAACTGACTGACTAAGTATCTAACCAACTAACTAATCAACTAACTAATTAACTAGCTAACTAACTAGCTAACTAATTTCTTACAAACTAACTATCTAACTAACTAACTAACTAACTAACTAACTAACTAACTATCTACCTAATGAAGTAACTAGCTATCTATCTAACTAACCAAATAACTAACATACTAATTATCTATCAAACTAACAAACTAACTATCTATCTAACTACCCAACTTATTAACTATCTAATTAACTAACTAACTAACTAACTAACTAACCAACCAACTAACTAACTACTAGCTAACTATCTAACTCCATTGGCACCTTGAAGTCTTGCAGACGATAGTTTGTGCTTTAACAAGGCATAATAACTTTTATCTATGACGGTAGTGAATGTGACCGATAAGGCCAATTCGCGCTGTAAATGTTCGTTCACAGTGAGTGCATGTGAACACGTGGTCATTTCCATCATCATGCACCATGTTACGCTCGGTGTGTGACTTATCTGCAATAATTTTCTCCTTTGTCTTTATTCCATTTCTGATCTTTGCCCTCCATGCAACACGTTCAGCGGCGACTTGCTCCCACTGTGCATTATCAATGCCTATATCAATCATGTCCCGCTTACACACATCTTTGTATCGTAGTAGAGGCCGACCCTGAGATCTCTTACCCATCTCTAATTCACCAAAAACGATGTCCTTTGGCATTATACCATCATCCATACTCCTAAGATGTCCTATCCATCTAAGTCTACGAAGACTGAGCATGGAATAAACTGTCACACAACCTGACCTTTCCAATACTTTAGTATTTGTGATTTTGTCTCGCCACTTAATGCCCACTCCTTATAACCTCTATTGGAATCCCATCCTTACCTGGAGCCTTGCCAGATACAAGTTCATTTATAGCACACTTAACTTCTGTTATGGTGGGAAGTGTGTTCAGGTGGTCAAGAGTTGGTAGAGTCTCTATGGCGTTGAGGGCATCATCCACTAGTTTGGTCTCACTTGAGTAAAGCTCCAAATAGTGCTCTACCCATCTGTCCGTCTGCTATTTCTTATCAGTTATGATTTCTCCAGTCAAGGTTTTCAATGGTGCACTTCTTTTGATCACTGGACCAGAGGTTTTTTTTATCCCTTCATACATGCTTCTGATGTTTCCCTTATCACTTGCTATTTGAATGGACTCACATAACTTGATCCAATAATCATTTGCACATTGCCTGGCAGCCTTTTGCACATTCTTCCTAGCTTGCTTTAGCTCACTCAGAGTGTTACGCGTTGGTCTTTCCTTGTTTCTTAAGAGAGCTATCTTCTTCTTATCAATCAAGGGTTGCAGAGTCTCGCTGTTTGCCGCAAACCAGTCCTGCCTCTTATGATCCACAGTGCCGTAAACCCCTACGGCAGTTTTATAAAGAGTTTCCTTAAGTTGACCCCACTTTTCATTTACTGTGCAATTTTCCGGTGTATCAGTGAAAGTGTCTGCAAGTTGCTGTTGAAACTGAAAGCACTTTTCAGGATCGTGAGTGTTAATAATATTAATCCTGGGGCTAGATTTGTGTTTAGCTGTGTAGATTCTATTTGGTCTCAGTCTAATCCTTGCAACAACCAAAGAGTGATCTGTATCACAGTCAGCACTTCGAGTCAATTATATATGGTTCAGATGTTGTCTCCGTGTGATGATGAAGTCCAGCTGGTGCCAATGGCCGAATCTTGGATGTTTCCATGTGACCTTATGCCGCTCTTTTGTTTTAAAAAAAGGAGTTTGTAATACATAGGTCATTACTGGTGCAATGCTCCAGCAGCCTTTGCCCATTTTCATTCATGCGACCGATGTTGTATTTTCCAAGGCACACTGGCCATGAACTCGAGTCCTTGCCCACACGAGCATTGAAATCACCGAGCATATAAATGTAGTCAGATTTTGGAACTGCCTTGATCAAGGAGTCTAACTCCTCATAGAACGAATCCTTCACATCATCAGAGGAATCGAGTGTCGGTGCATATGCAGTAACAATGGTGGCAAAACCACAAGAGATTGCCAATAGCAGGGATAATAGTGCTATAACTAACTAGTGCTATAATAGTGCTATAACTATCTAACTAACTAACTAATTAACAAACAAACTAACTGACTAACTAACTAACCACTAACTAACTAACTAACTAACTAACTACTAACAACCTATCTAAATAATTAACTTACTAACTATCTACTAACTAACAAACTATTTAACTAATTAACTATCTAACTAACTAACTACTAACTAACTATTTAACTAATTAACTAACTAACTATCTAACTAACAAACTAACTAACTGACTAACTAACTTACTACTAAGTATCTAATGTATTAACTAACTAATCACAAACATCGGAAGAACAGCATTATGTGTTCGTGTTTTGAGTAAGACCATAGTCTGCTCTTGCAACAGATAGGTGCTGAAGACGGAGGCAACCAGCCAGGAGCCACACCACATAAATTAGGCTGCCACACAATTACGCCTTGAATTATGTCGACAACTGCTACTTTTTATGGTGCTCGCCTTGGAGGTCCTTCCCAGTTGTCAAGCGAAGCCAGGGGGCCTGACAATAGAGCGTCTAGCCGAACCAAACAATGACTTAACATAATGCACTGGAATGCAGAGGGTGTCAACAACAAAAAAAGAATAGAACTAGAAAAAATTTGACCCAAGAAAATGTAAGCGTATGTTGCTTGCAGGAAACTCACCTCAACGAAAATATAGCTCTCAAAATCAGAGGCTACCAGTGTTACCGATCTGACCGAAAGGACAGGCGAAAGGATGGGATACTGACCATTGTCAAAAATAACATCTCTGCTTTCCAAATCGAAGTCTACATGGAAGGGGCTGAGTATCAGGCACTTAAACTTAAGACAGACAATAAAGACCTTAACCTGATCAATTACTACTGTCCAAATGACCGCAAACAAGCACACTACCATTAAATGGGAAAATGATTGTGTGTGGCGATTTCAACAGCCACTCGCAGAGCTGGGGCTATGATCACATGGGCCAGAGAGGAGAGAGACTGGAAGACTGGCAGGATGAGAATAGATTCATCCTGATTAACAAGCCGTCTGACCCACATACCTTCTACTCGAGATCATGTCACAATAAATCTACACCTGACCTGGCTTTTCATTCACCAGACCTAGAGTGGACCATTAAACGACTTGTTGGGAAACAGCTAGGTGGCAGTGACCATCGGCCAGTCTTTCTAACTGTAGAAAATGAGCTTGTAAGTGAAAACAGCACTCTCCCAAATGGAACTACAAGAAAGCAGACTGGGCAGTATACAAGCATCGCACCAGCATACTGGTTAGAAAACTAAACACTGAGAGGGACATAAATAAAGTAGGTAAAGAGTTTGGGAAATGCATGCTACGGGCAGTACGATAGATAGTACCAAGAGGAGGCCGTAAACAATATAAACCCTACTGGAGTAATGAACTGGAACAGTTGCATAATGATGTGGAAGTGTGTAGAAGGCAAGCCGAGGCCAAGCCCAGCCAAGAGCACCACAATAAATATCAGCACGCAAAAGCCAAATCTCAAAGGGCCCAGCTGCAAGTTAGACGGAAAAGCAGGCAGGAGAAAACAGAGTCACTGAACTTTGAAAGAGACACAAGGAAGTGTGGAAGCTAATAAAACAGCTTAACGATGAGGGCGCATGGAGAACCTCAAAAATTGCACTACACAAAGACGGAAACATCTTAGCAGCTGACCATTTTGCGGACTCATTCGCACAAGATAGCAATATCGAAATTAGTCAAGAGAAATAACAAGAGATTCGAGAGAAATGACAACATACAGGACAGAAGGCAATAGTAAATGAGGTTATGGAGGTACCTATCACAATCAGTGCACTAGAGCTAGCCATATCAAAACTGAAGATGAGAAAGTCACCATGAGCTGATGGTATCTCCAATGAAATGATCAGGAACCTAGGAACAGAGGCCAAAGCAAAGCTGTTACAGATCTTCAATAACACCTGGACTTTAGGCAGTGTTCCACAAGCCTGGAGAGAAGCAATCATGATACCCCTCATAAAATCTGGGAAAGACAGTTCCATTGCCTCCAGCTACAGACCATTTAGCCTCACCAGCTGTCTCTGCAAAACAATGGAACGCTTCATAAGTCACAGACTGCAGTGGTACATTGAAATTGGAAACATCCTTGTTCCACAACAGGCTGGCTTCAGGCAGTGTTACTCTACGGAAGAACAGATTTGAAAACTTAGCTATGGGGCGGTTGAATAGAAGTAGTTTTATCTATCAAGCCAAACGACTCTGCAGAGAAACACCGATCTTCCCACAGTTGGTATCACCCCAACAACTATTCCAGTGCGAACCCCAGGGAAAGATGAACATAGACTATCGCAACAAATCCAGACAAAAGTGAGAGGAAAATTTGACAAGGAAGAACAGAACAGTGTACAGTGCAGAACAGTCACTCTCAGCTCCCTTGATGACGAATACCCATGGGATCTCTGGATACGAGTCTACACAGATGGGTCAGCACAAAATGCTGTTCGAAATGTAGGAGCGGGAGTGTACATAGAATACCCAAATAATATTAGGGACACGGCCAGGGTTCTAACAGGAAAGTACTGCCATAACTATGATGCTGAAATTGAGGCAATCACGATAGCAACAGAGAAATTATAAAATACCAGCCATGGTACACAACACAACCTGTGGTGATATTGACAGATGCAAAAAATACAGAGAGCTGTAGAAGCATTTATTGCATTTGCGGATAGATGGTGTGTCAGCATAAACACTGACAAGTGCAGAACCATTCTATTTACCCTCTCTCCGAAACAAATGGCAGGGCTCATCCAGATAAATGGAACACCTCTAAAAGAAGATAAAGAACCAACATACCTTGGTGTAACATTCGACGACAGGCTGACATGGAGAAAATACCCCCCCCCCCCCCCCCCCCCAAAAAAAAAAAAGCAGTAGCAGAAGCCAGAAGGAAATTTGCCATCATGAGAAAGCCATCATGGGGAGCCTGTGGGAAAATACTTAGCAAAGTTTATCAACAGAGCATACGACCACACAACAAGCGCTCCTGTCTGGGAAATTGCCACACTACTTTCTGAACTTAGCAGTCAGCATAAGGTCACCATACAGTGGATACCATCCCACTGTGGAGTACCCGGAAACGACAGAGCTGATCGATTGGCTAAGGAAGGAGCAAAACAAGAACAACCTGATGTGCCCATTATATACCACCAAAAGAAAAAATGATCAAACCAGTCAGAAGGCCACCAAACCCTACTCAAGACGACTACCACGTTATGGACAGACCAGAATAGGTCAGCATGCTGCGCCTTAGAACAGGACACAATAGATTATACAACCACATGTATACAAAATTCAAGATTGGTGAATCAGCCATGTGCACATATGGTTTGGCTTCGCAGACAGCAGAGCACATACTCCAAGACTGCCTAAACTACAACATATCCTGGAGAACCTTATGGCCTAGAGCAGGGGTCACCAAACTTTTTTCACAGCGGGCCGGATAACTGACAAAATGACGAGCGCGGGCCGCATACTCATTCTGTACAATACTTGCGCCGCTCTCCTTGGCGAAGCTCTTACGAACGCAGTTCGTAATCCCGTATACCCGCGTTGGAAACACAGCTGCGCGCGATTTGGTAGGAGACCTCGTTGAGCTGTTTTTTTTTTTAACGCTATGTTATGGGTGCCGATCTTTCAGAAAGCAATGGCAAACTACTGAACGTAAACTTGCCAAGACATCAACACCAACAAAAAATGCTGGTGTTGGCTGCAAACGTCCTGTAAAGGATATGCAACTAACTATTAACAGTACTTGCAAGCCAGAACGAAAGTTCTGGGGAAAAAAAGACGAAAAACTAAGTTAATCATGGGTAATTGACGTGCAATGCACGAAAGACAAAGACAAACAACATATTTATTTACTTAAAAATGTTATCAAAGAAGGCGACGTTAGCAAAAAGATGGTTACATCAGATCTAGTGTGCACATATCCGAATCTCATAAACTAAGCAGCGCAAAAGGTTAGTGAGAAAAAGGTTATGAAACTGATATTTGGCTTTCAAGATATCATCAATGTTTAGTTTGGAATTGCTTCATCCAATCAAGAGAATTGCTTTCAAATGTTCATCAGTCAATCTCGTTCGATGTGTTGACTTCACATACTCCATTTAAGAAAAAAAAATGTTTGCTCACAGACATAAGTTGTTCCGAACACTGATGCCATACCAGCGGCAAATTTCTTCAGTTTTGGAAAGTCACCATCAGGTAAGCAGCGGTAAAATCCAATAAGTTTTCCTTCTTTGTGCTTATCTTTCAACAAGTCATTTGCTTGCAAATCAACGAGCTCCTATAATTCAACTGGCACATCATCAAGGTTACAATCAAACAGATTCTGGAAAATAAGAATGTCACTCTCAATTCTGTCAAGATCTAAAATTATCTCCAAAAAATGCTTCTTCAAGTCACGAATATTTTTTTTTCGTGAAATCAAGGTTGACATCTTGAGCGATTGTAGCGCAAAACTATTTGAAACAGTGAAAATGAGAAAAGTTTTCTCCTTCCAGGTAGGCCCTATGCTTCAAACAATGACAGCTTTCTCCGAAATCCTATGATGATTCTGTAGAGATCACAGATGAAGTTATCCTTTCCCTGAAGTTTCAAATTCATTATCATTCATGTGGGATGTGATGTCGACCAAAAATGACAACTTTGACAGCCAGGTAGGATCTGACAGCTGTAGATCAGCTCTATATTTTTTCAGTGAGGAAAACATCTATTTCGTTTCGGGGCTTGTAAAAACGAAACAGGACTTTACCGCAGCTGAGCCACCTCACTGATATGTGATAAGGCAAGTCACAGATTTCAGAATCAATTTCTTCAAGAAAAGCCTGGAACTGACGGTGACTGAGTGCATGTCCCCGAATGAAGTTCACAGCAGAAACGACTGGTTTCAGTACACACGAAATATCTAAGTCTTTCAGACAGAGTGCTTGCTGATATATGATGCAGTGTATGAACTGAGCGACCGGAATTTGCAAATCTTCCTAAATGAGTCCTAATCTGCCCCATAAGTCCCTTTCTCACTCCGGGCATGTTTTTTCCCTCCATTAACTGTAACACCTCGAAGCTGATTCCACTGAAGTTTATAGTCTTGCAAAACTTTTGCACTTCCATGAAAATGTCTTTTCCAGTTGTTGTTCCATGCATGCTGCAAACGATGCCAACTCTTCCGTTATCTGAAAGTCCAAATTGACACCACCAATGAACACGAGAAGTTGTGACGTACTCGAGAGACCAGTAGACTTATCCAGCGCCAGAGAATACCACAACAAATTCCTAGTTTTCTTGCGTATCTGTAGCACTATTTTCTCTCCAAGTTCTTCTGTTCTTCGCACAACTGAACTTGCTGAAAGACTGATATCAATCAGTCAATCATGTGCCATGCCGGAAAGCGTGGACGGTCATGACTCGCCATTTCACTCGATCACTAGAGTCGTGGATCAGCTCAGTGTTCCTGTTTCGTCCATGCCATGTGGCCAAGCCATCCAGATATTTTCCTCTCGGTCTTCCTCTTGGTCTGTTCCCCTCGATCTTGCCAGTTGTCACTAAGTTCTCCAGTCCATTTCTTCTCATAACATGTCCAACAAATTTTGACTGTCTACGTCTAATTTCTCTAATCAATCTACGATTTTCATTTGTCTCCTGTAGTACTTGGTCATTAGTTTTTCTATCTGCCCATGGTATTCTTTGCATTTTCCTCAGAATCCACATTTCTGCAGCCATCGGATGTTTTTCGAAAGGCTGATAGTTCCAAACAAATAAGCTTTCTCATGGCACAAATCATCTGCTGCTTCTACCATACACTCTTTGAGGAAGTTGCCATCAGTAAACGGTTTTCCTCGTTCTGCCATCTCATGCACTATTTTGTAACTTGCACGAGTGACAGATTCATTTTCAGCACACTTTCTCGTGAAGAGATTTCTTTGTGTTTCTAAACCACATTTCATGGACTCATTTTTTTTTTTTTCACAGCGTAACCCTCCAGAAAACTTCGAATGTTTCGATAGATGTATGCAATTGGTTTTCTGGTCATTTGTTTCCACAAAGAAGTACTTTACACCCCATTCTTCAATGAAAACGGGACACTCGGCGTCCACTTTTCTTTTCTTAGTAGTCATAATAAAGGGTGAAGTACACGGGATCTGAAAATGAAAAAAGACATTGAATTAGAAGCATAATTAAAATCCTATTGAAACACTAGAATAGCAGAAAAACGAAACAGTACTTTACCGCAGCTGATCCCCCTCACTGATATGTGATAAGGCAAGTCACAGAATTCAGAATCAATTTCTTCAAGAAAAGCCTGGAACTGACGGTGACTGAGTGCATGTCCCCGAATGAAGTTCACAGTAGAAACGACTGGTTTCAGTACACAAGAAATATATAAGTCTTTCAGACAGAGTGCTTGCTGATATATGATGCAGTGTATGAACAGAGCGCCCGGAATTTGCAAATCTTCCAAATGAGTCCTAATCTGCCCCATAAGTCCCTTTCTCACTCCGGGCATGTTTTTTCCCTCCATTAACTGTAACACCTCGAAGCTGATTCCACTGAAGGTTATAGTCTTGCAAAACTTGTGCACTTCCATGAAAATGTCTTTTCCAGTTGTTGTTCCATGCATGCTGCAAACGATGCCAACTCTTCCTCAGAGGAGTAGGGGTCACTGTTATCTCATAATAAGGTTTACAAAATATATACATAGAGCCAGCCTAAATAAACAGCCTGGAGCAGAGTTTTTCAACCTGTGTTCCGTGAGCTGCATCCAGGGGTTCCGCCGAAACAGACCGAAATCGCCTACATGCAGCATCTCAGTCCATCTGGTTTATTACACAAAGTAGGACAAACACTTGGATCATCTCAAAGAGTTTCATGAGCAACGAAAACATTTGCGTAAGGATCTGTAGTTCACTTAACTATCACTGTCAAACAAATAAATCCTTGTTACATATCTATAAAATGGATGACTGGCAAAAAGAAGTAATTATTTCTGGAGCATAGGACGTGTGACCACAGCTGGGCGCATCTGGGGAAGGGAAAGATGCGCGCGTGTGTGTGTGTGTGTGTGTGTGTGTGTGTGTTGCCATTAAAACCGTGGTAACGTCAGAGCGTAGGCGGCGCTACCACGAGCCGAGGAAGGACTTGGGATTGCGCGAAATAAGCAAACATTACAATAAACAAGAACATCTAGATACAATAATTAATAAATGAAAATAGTAAATTTAAGACACATAGTAGTTAGTAGGTCCCCGCACGTGTCAAGATCTCCTATTATTCTAAGCAGAATATTTACGTTTAAATTGTATCACAACGTCTCGTGTTCCATATGTTTTATCAAGCAAGTTCGAGTTCGTTGGCGGGCCGGATAAAATGACGTCGCGGGCCGTATCCGGCCCGCGGGCCGTAGTTTGGTGACCCCTGGCCTAGAGAGACAACAGTAGAAGATGAACTCTATGGACCGCTGAGTAAACTAAAAAAGACTGTTAGATTCATACAAGAGATAACATTGCAGTTATAGACATATTTCATTCGAACGAAAGAAGAAGAAGAACTATCTAACTAACTATCAAATTACTATCTAACCAATTAACTAATTACCTATCTTACTATCTAACTAACCAACTAATTAATCAATTAGCTAAGTAAATTTCTAACTAATTTTCGAACTAACTAATTAACTAACCAACTGACTAACTAACTAACTAACTAACTAACTAATTAACTAACTAACTAACTAACTAAATAACTAACTAACTGTCTGCCTGTCTGTCTGTCTGTCTGTCTGTCTGTCTGTCTGTCTGTCTGTCTGTCTGACTGTCTGTCTGTCTGTCTGTCTAACTAACTGACTAACTAAATAACTAACTACTAACTAACTGACTGAGTAACAATCTAACTATCTAGCTAACTATCTATCTAATTAACTAACTAACTAACTAACTAACTGAATAACTATCTAACTTACTATCTAAGAATCTAACTAACTATCTAACTTAACTAACTAAATAACTAACCAAGTATCTATCTAACTAACTATCTGATATGTTTAGGTGGCAGTGTGCACACAGATGGTTAAACATATAAAGATGATAAAGTTAAGAATACAAAAGACAGTGCCATTTCATAGCCCCTGGAAATAAGTGTTCGTCGAAAAAATTAGACTTAGTATCAAATTTAGAATATTTTACTTTAAAATTAATTTAGTAATGATACGTTGAATAGAAAAATGAAGGGAAAAAAATGATACAAACATTCTAACTGGAGTCTGTGCAGAATAGAAGTACTTAAAAATGGTATGATCCAACAACTACTGTGTATCCTGGCCAACATGGTGGATAGTCACGTGGGCAGTTAAGACATTATAGAATTGATTGTCTCCGGACCATGTCTACTGGTGCATTTTGCTGATATTTGCACTTCGAGAACCTTGTTTCGTTGCCCAACTATTGAGATGACTGCTTAATGAGACGCCGTGAGTTATGAATTTCATTCTAAATGTTGTTTGCTTGTATCAGTCCTGACTGTAATGAAATGCAGATTCAGAAAATGACGGACGGCTATATTTACGGCTGTCAAAGTGTTGGACAGAACATAGTTAGGACAAGGGACAGAAGAGGGGTAAGAACACAGATAGGACGTAGATAAGGACCTTTACAAGGGAGTAGATAGAGTAGAGACAGAACGAAAGCTATAACTTAGAACAGTTATAAGACAGGACTTAGATGGGGACACGGACGTGTCATATCTAGGACATAGCAGGACCAACCCCTAGCAATTGGTTTTCAGGTCATTTGTTTCCACAAAGAAGTACTTTACACCCCATTCTTCAATGAAAACCGGACACTCGGCGTCCACTTTTCTTTTCTTAGTAGTCATAATAAAGGGTGAAGTACACGGGATCTGAAAATGAAAAAAGACATTGAATTAGAAGCATAATTAAAATCCTATTGAAACACTAGAATAGCAGAAAAACGAAACAGTACTTTACCGCAGCTGATCCCCCTCACTGATATGTGATAAGGCAAGTCACAGAATTCAGAATCAATTTCTTCAAGAAAAGCCTGGAACTGACGGTGACTGAGTGCATGTCCCCGAATGAAGTTCACAGTAGAAACGACTGGTTTCAGTACACAAGAAATATATAAGTCTTTCAGACAGAGTGCTTGCTGATATATGATGCAGTGTATGAACAGAGCGCCCGGAATTTGCAAATCTTCCAAATGAGTCCTAATCTGCCCCATAAGTCCCTTTCTCACTCCGGGCATGTTTTTTCCCTCCATTAACTGTAACACCTCGAAGCTGATTCCACTGAAGGTTATAGTCTTGCAAAACTTGTGCACTTCCATGAAAATGTCTTTTCCAGTTGTTGTTCCATGCATGCTGCAAACGATGCCAACTCTTCCTCAGAGGAGTAGGGGTCACTGTTATCTCATAATAAGGTTTACAAAATATATACATAGAGCCAGCCTAAATAAACAGCCTGGAGCAGAGTTTTTCAACCTGTGTTCCGTGAGCTGCATCCAGGGGTTCCGCCGAAACAGACCGAAATCGCCTACATGCAGCATCTCAGTCCATCTGGTTTATTACACAAAGTAGGACAAACACTTGGATCATCTCAAAGAGTTTCATGAGCAACGAAAACATTTGCGTAAGGATCTGTAGTTCACTTAACTATCACTGTCAAACAAATAAATCCTTGTTACATATCTATAAAATGGATGACTGGCAAAAAGAAGTAATTATTTCTGGAGCATAGGACGTGTGACCACAGCTGGGCGCATCTGGGGAAGGGAAAGATGCGCGCGTGTGTGTGTGTGTGTGTGTGTGTGTGTGTGTGTTGCCATTAAAACCGTGGTAACGTCAGAGCGTAGGCGGCGCTACCACGAGCCGAGGAAGGACTTGGGATTGCGCGAAATAAGCAAACATTACAATAAACAAGAACATCTAGATACAATAATTAATAATTGAAAATAGTAAATTTAAGACACATAGTAGTTAGTAGGTCCCCGCACGTGTCAAGATCTCCTATTATTCTAAGCAGAATATTTACGTTTAAATTGTATCACAACGTCTCGTGTTCCATATGTTTTATCAAGCAAGTTCGAGTTCGTTGGCGGGCCGGATAAAATGACGTCGCGGGCCGTATCCGGCCCGCGGGCCGTAGTTTGGTGACCCCTGGCCTAGAGAGACAACAGTAGAAGATGAACTCTATGGACCGCTGAGTAAACTAAAAAAGACTGTTAGATTCATACAAGAGATAACATTGCAGTTATAGACATATTTCATTCGAACGAAAGAAGAAGAAGAACTATCTAACTAACTATCAAATTACTATCTAACCAATTAACTAATTACCTATCTTACTATCTAACTAACCAACTAATTAATCAATTAGCTAAGTAAATTTCTAACTAATTTTCGAACTAACTAATTAACTAACCAACTGACTAACTAACTAACTAACTAACTAACTAATTAACTAACTAACTAACTAACTAAATAACTAACTAACTGTCTGCCTGTCTGTCTGTCTGTCTGTCTGTCTGTCTGTCTGTCTGTCTGTCTGTCTGACTGTCTGTCTGTCTGTCTGTCTAACTAACTGACTAACTAAATAACTAACTACTAACTAACTGACTGAGTAACAATCTAACTATCTAGCTAACTATCTATCTAATTAACTAACTAACTAACTAACTAACTGAATAACTATCTAACTTACTATCTAAGAATCTAACTAACTATCTAACTTAACTAACTAAATAACTAACCAAGTATCTATCTAACTAACTATCTGATATGTTTAGGTGGCAGTGTGCACACAGATGGTTAAACATATAAAGATGATAAAGTTAAGAATACAAAAGACAGTGCCATTTCATAGCCCCTGGAAATAAGTGTTCGTCGAAAAAATTAGACTTAGTATCAAATTTAGAATATTTTACTTTAAAATTAATTTAGTAATGATACGTTGAATAGAAAAATGAAGGGAAAAAAATGATACAAACATTCTAACTGGAGTCTGTGCAGAATAGAAGTACTTAAAAATGGTATGATCCAACAACTACTGTGTATCCTGGCCAACATGGTGGATAGTCACGTGGGCAGTTAAGACATTATAGAATTGATTGTCTCCGGACCATGTCTACTGGTGCATTTTGCTGATATTTGCACTTCGAGAACCTTGTTTCGTTGCCCAACTATTGAGATGACTGCTTAATGAGACGCCGTGAGTTATGAATTTCATTCTAAATGTTGTTTGCTTGTATCAGTCCTGACTGTAATGAAATGCAGATTCAGAAAATGACGGACGGCTATATTTACGGCTGTCAAAGTGTTGGACAGAACATAGTTAGGACAAGGGACAGAAGAGGGGTAAGAACACAGATAGGACGTAGATAAGGACCTTTACAAGGGAGTAGATAGAGTAGAGACAGAACGAAAGCTATAACTTAGAACAGTTATAAGACAGGACTTAGATGGGGACACGGACGTGTCATATCTAGGACATAGCAGGACCAACCCCTAGGATAGGGCGGGGGACGCTAGCTCACGGGATAACACCCGTAAACAGACTAAGCAGTAGTACAACCCAAGGTTAGCATGAACAAGACTACTGTACTACGTGACGAATAGAACAGCACGGGGGTTTTGCTGACCGCACGGGATTTAGGACGACCAGGCCAGCGAGCCGATTGAACTCAGGGAGACGGGACAGGACAGTCTTCTAGACAGGACATGTGTGATTTTTCCGAGAGCCAATATGTAGTTTACGAGGGCGCAAGTTACAGATAGCGAGAGTTGAGTTTGTATCTAATTGTGTATGAGTAGTGTGAAGAAAGGCGACCACTATATTTGGACAGGCAGTCACCGCCTGGTCATGACTGTATAAATATATCAGGTTCGCCTGAAAAAAAAACTGTATAAATTCCATCCACGCAACTAACGTGTTTTTGAGGTGTGGATGAAGTAGCGAGAGTGCCTGTATGCAATATAAGATGTTGACAGGCAGCTAAACGTGGTGTCAGAAGTGGGTATAAGATCCCTATTACTAATGAGAATGCCAACGCAGTAATGTCTGACATGGGAAAACTAACTTTCCACCAGGGGATTGTTAACCATAAACCGTGTCAATGTTTGCTTGATTCCGGCTGTACATTAATTGGTCTAAGAAAGGAGTTGGCCAACGAAGAATATTACACAGGCGAGTTCGTCATTTGCCGAACATTCTCAGGCAATGTCGAGAAATATCCTCTGGCCAGAGCTCGAATTCGTACACCCTTTCTTACAGGCACATTCAAGTGCGCAATTCTTTATAACCCGTGTACAGATTTGATCATAGGGTGTCTACCGGACGTAAAGCACTGTACGCAAAAACATATTAGTGTACGGCAGAAAAGATATATGAAAAGAAAACCATCAGGTAAAATAACAACCACTAATAAAGAAATAAGCAACCAAGAACATCAACCAAAAATTACTAAATCAAGGGACACAACTAGTCATAACACAACAAAACACCATAGAAGGTTGCATAACCCATATTTTGTTCAGGCCAACTATTGTGACGTTGTACACAAAATTAATAAAGACCAAACGATTAAACCAGCAGAAAGTTTCCCTACCAACAGAACAACATTACAAGACAACATTGACATGAACAGACAGGATACACAACAGATAACACATACATTAAATGCAGAACAAAACTCATATATCCACCAGTCGTATTCTAGCAGACAACACAATGCGCAACACACAAACAGTACACACTGACAGTTGTTTCAAGGGACACAATCAAAGTGGCATACGGAAAAACGGAAACCTGTTAACATGGCACACAAGTAGTTCCATCACAATTATATCACTTATCTTGTTGAAGGTTATATGGACAACATGGTGTACTTACCGACTACACCCAACAACAAACATGTGTCCATGGGATGTGATAATAATGTGGCTTACAAATGTTGGAATAGGTATGTTTATCCACCATTTTTGAATATGTTGAAAATTGTGATGTCATTTTACAATATATTAACATCTATATGTACTATGTATATTTTGATAATTAAGTTGTTTGCACTGACAGTCACACCAACCAAAGTGGAGTTGGCATTGGAGGAAATAGACTTCTTAGGCCATACCATATCAAAGGGCCACTTGAAAAGTGATGACAAAATTGTAAAAAAATTTTGAACCTCACTATGCCAACAACCAAGAAGCAAGTGAGAAGTTTATTGGGCTTAGTAAATTACCATAACAAATTTATTCCTAATTTGGCTCAGATTACCAGTGTATTTTCTGATTTATTGAAATCGAAAGTAAAAATAAATGTACAAGCTGCTACTTTAAATAGTGCAATGTCAAAACTAAAGCATTATTTTAGCAACATCCCTATTCTGAAGTTACCTAACGCAAAATTACAATATACTCTTAGGACTGATGCGAGTACCACGACCATCGCGGGCGCACTCCTACAAGAGTATGATGGGATCCTTCATCCAATATGTGTATGTAAGTCGCAAGCTCACTCCTACAGAATCCAGATATGATGTGTTCAATTGGAGGCACTAGCGATTGTATATTGTGTACGTAAATTACATAGATTTCTGGCAGGAACACATTTTGTGTTGGAAACTGACAATTCTCCGCTGATAGTAATGGAAAAGGGCCTTCCAAAGAATAACATAATTTATCTCTGGTCCCTGATACTCCAGAACTATTCATTTTCTGTAAGGCACATTCGAGGAAACAAGAATACGTTAGCAGATTTGCTGAACAGACCCTCAGACTTAGAAGTGCAACAGAAAGAGACCGCGACATCGTCACCGTCATCTGCAGCGACGATAAACTAGTCACTGCATTTAAAGTGCGGTAGTGAATATTAAGACAGAAAGGACGACGTTACATCGTCACCAGCATCTGCAGGCTACTATAGATCATCTAGTGTATATAAACTGTGGTAGTGATAGTTAGGACAGAAGGACGACGTTACATCGTCACCGGCATCTACATCTACTAAAGATTAACCATTGTATATAAACTGTCATAATGAATTAGCACACAGGGAAGACGCGACAACATCACGTTCACCTGGAGCTATGACCAACTTAGTTAGATATACTGTGTTAATATAACATGTACTAATTGATTGTGTATAACATAGATGTTAATGAAGTTACACGATTAAATAAATTTTCTTTATGTTTAGCAGAATAGTTAGAGAAATGTACCAACGATCTAAATTGAATTAGTTTAGTAATAATCAAAATAATCTAGTTACATTCAAATATAGAGTATAGTTAAATCAGGAACACCTGTTAATTTATTGTTAATTAACACCCTAAAATTAGAATTAGAACATACATGTCTCGTAAGAGACAACTATCTTAAAAGCCAAGGATAGCGATTAGTTAGGATACCTTAACTTAAGTTAACACTTAGTTTATAATTTAGATTAATTTACAATTAAATGCATTTAGAACTTATTAGGCTCATTAAGAACATTGTACTTTAAGGGAGCCAACACATTTCTCCTACATCTTGTTTAGTTAGTTAAATTACCTTTTCTTAGTTATAAACACCCATTACACCAAAATATAGTAAACCATTTATGTAGGACAGTTCTTTCCTTAGTATTGCCTTAAACAATCCATCAACCGTGTAAATACATTAGTTTAACATAGAAAGTACTATTAAAAGGTACTATAATTCGGCTCAGTAATTGTGTAAAACGAGCCCATTTTAATTTTAATTAGACAAATATTTTTAAACTTACATTGTCTTAATCAGTGAACATAAGATGAGTGAAAGGAAGAATGAAAGTATTAAACATATTACGAATGTTCAGTGGTGCATTTTTTTCGCACACATTAGTTTTATTATGAATTGACTTCGTCTTCGGTGTAACACATGTGAGCGTGTAGTTGATTTTATATGTGTTTCAGTCACTATTACATGTCAGCCATGGTAATGTTTTCCAGCGTCTCAGTTCGGCAACTCATCTCACAAATCAAGCATAAGCATTTATTTGTGACTTGCAGAAACCTACCTGCGACACTTGAAGGCTTTAATTACAGGAATTACGAACATACACTTATGTTTCTAATTTAAGCATACATAAATTATAAATAAACACGCATACAAACAGGAATACAAACAAGTAAGGTACAAACAGCAGAGTTTTGTAAGGGAGAGCACACATGCACAGGGGACACAACAGACTTATAGAAATTATGAGTACATCAGTTGAGAGTTTATCCGCAAGCTGAAGTCAGATAGGTAAAAATCAGCAGACACACAACTTGTAAGAGATGTTGATGTACATTGCACGGGAGCCATGAATTATATATTCATGAATTGTTTCCATAACAGGAACAATTTGTTTCGGGATATCGGTGTTCGAATTTTGAGAGGTAGTGTTGTTTTAAAAAAAAAAACTAGCCTTGGTTCGACACAGCTTCCAAAAGTGTAATGTGGAAGGGTAGTGACTCTTACCAACAGTGCAGATGTGGGACACTGATCATAAACCAGTGGGTAAAGACATCCACTTGGTATCAAACTTATATAAGCCAGAAGTGTTGCCTAAGGACATGAGTAAGTGAACTCCTACAAACACATTTGACAAATTAGATCCAACTAATTTATTATATGCTACAACGACATTGCGCCACACCTATTAGGTTGAATTTGGTGACGCAATACGGGGGAGCCACGGGAGCATGTCAAAGTGTTGGACAGGACATAGTTAGGACATGGTACAGAAGAGGGGTAAGGACATAGATAGGACGTAGATAAGGACCTTTACAAGGGAGTAGATAGAGTAGAGACCGAACGAAAGCTATAACTTAGAACAGTTATAAGACATTACTTAGATGGGGACACGGACGTGTCATATCTAGGACATAGCAGGACCAACCTCGAGGATAGGGCGGGGGACGCTAGCTCACGGGATAACACCCGTAAACAGACTAAGCAGTAGTACAACCCAAGGTTAGCATGAACAAGACTACTGTACTACGTGACGAATAGAACAGCACGGGGGTTTTGCTGACTACACGGGATTTAGGACGACCAGGCCAGCGAGCCGAGTGAACGGCTCGGGGTTTTCGGGTTCAAACTCCTATGTGTGGATATCGAACCTCTCGGTGCGGATATTGAAACCCTCGTTGCGTAAACCGAAGTCGATCTGACAGATTAGAGGAAATGATTTAGCCATCACTCGGATGAACCGAGTATACCAAGATTGGACATTTTGAATAATTATAGTTCATCACGGCTCAGAATGATAGTCCGTGACTAGTCAACTACCACAGCAGGTGACCCTCACAGTATTATCATTCCGCCAGTGATATATGTCAGTATAGGGTATCCATGTTTCAAATGTACGAGATAGGCGAAATTAGTAAATACTAGCGAGGCGTACATAAACATAAATAGATTAAATCTAATAACATAAAAAATTATTATATTTCTAGTAGTTATAACATAGATTAGTAATCTGACCAAAAAAAATATATTCATTTAAAATAATATAATTAATAACATTTTACGATAATCTATGAAATATACAATCAATATAACAACGCAAGTTATTTCCCTTGCCCCGAATAAGTGGTCTCCCCTTGCTAGCTTGCCTTCGTCGATACGTCTCGCCCAACTGCCACGATAACTAAATTGCGCGAGCTCTCTCTCGCTTGCTGGCTATGCTCGCCGCGTGTCGAAATACTTACTACCCACGCGCGGTAGTGAGGCCGCAGTGTCGAGCTGAAAAATGCGTGCGGACGTTGTAAATTTTTCTTGCTTTCTTCGTACTCGTTAATAAAACGCTTTATAATTAACATACGATATTGAACAATTGAATATAGCGGTTTTAAATGGAACTGAATTGATTGAGCACATCCCCAAATGTGTAAACAAATATTCTAAGGCACTTTGGCTAGGTGCCAATTATGTAAACATGGGTAATAATCTCAAAAATTTCAAAAAGTCATATAACATTCAGAAAGTTAAAGATTAAGAAGTTCTAACTTTAAATACTTTAAAAATTGTAGATTAAAAAGAATTTAATTTAAAACATTTTCAACAGTTCAAAAAGTCATAAAACATTCAGAAACTTAAAGTTTAAGATGTTAAAGTTTAACAAATTTAAAAATTTAAGATTTTAATTTTTTGTTTAATGTTTAAAAGTTAAAAATTTTCAAAACGTCCTAAAACTTTCAGAAAATTAAAGTGTAAGAAGTTATCAATTTAAAACCTTTAAAAATTTTAAATGTTTAAAAATGTTAAACTATTTTAACCATTTAAACAATTTTAAACAGTTCAAAAAGTCATAAAACAATCAGAAAGTTTAAGTTTAAGAAGCAATAAGTTTAAAAATTGAAGATTTTAAACAATTCTAAAAAGTTTTACAACTTTAAAAAATTTAAAAATGTTTTAAAAAGTTATAAAACATTCAGAAAGTTAAATTTTAAGAAGTTATCAGTTTAAAAAGTATAAAATTGAAAATTTGATACAATTTTCAAAAATTAAAATTTTTTTTAAAATGTTCAATCGGACGTAAAACATTCAGAAAGTTGAAATGTAAGAAATTATAATGTTAAAGTTTTTTTTTTTTAACATTTAAACAATTACAAAAAGTCATAACACATTCATAAAGAATTAATATGTTTTAAAGTGTTCAAATTTAAGATGTATAAAAATTTATTGATTAACAAAAAGTCAGAAATTGGCTTTCTTAGTACTGGCAATGTCCCAGACAGGAGAGTCTTGAGTACTGATTTTGCCTCTGTCAATAGCACCTAATTGTACAGCCCGGACACGAGTGTAATAGCTACGAGCGGTCAAAGATGGCAGTGCATCCGATCACACGTGGTAAAGGTTACAACCAGACCACGTGCTCAATAGATAAAGCCGGTCAAAGATGGCGGTGTATCCGGTGATAAGCATAACGATACATGGGGAAAACGTGCTCATTGGCTAAAGCCGGTCAAAGATGGCCCTGCTTCCCGTCACATGTCTAAGAAATACATGCGGAACACGTGGCTAATGACTCAACTGATCAAAAGAAGGCGCTGCATCCGGTCACGTGTCTAAGGTATACAGCTTAAACACGTGGCTAATGGCTCAACTAATACAAAGATAGCACTGCATCCGGTCACAAGTCTAAGTGATACAGCTTAAACACGTGGCTTATGACTCAATCGGTCAAAGATGGAGCTGCATCCGCTCACATGTGTAAGGGATACATCGAAAAACGTGGCTAATGCCGGTCAAAGATGGCACTGCATCCAATCATACCTGGTAATAGCTACAACCAAACCACGTGCTCACTGGCTAAACCCGGTCAAAGATGGCGTCGCATCCGATAACATGTGTAATAATACATCCGAGACACGAGGGTAATGGCAAAGACCGGACGACGTGGGGGCGCTGCTTCAGGTCATATGTGTGAGGGTATATCTGAGACATGTGGTTAAGAGGGATACTACAGAAAACGATTGTCCTGTCAGTTGTCGATCAAGGAGACCTAACTCATGATGATCACCTTATATGAGATTCATCATTATCATCATCATCACCTTCTACTTCTGCCGTCAAGCGTCGTTGGCAAGAATAATCTATGTTCTAGCGCCCAATGGGCGGCACTGGATAGTGTCATTCCTTGTGATTGCACAATGTCTTTGATGTCATGAATCCGTTTTTTTCTTGGACGTGCTCTTGGTCTTGTCGCAGATGATCTTAGATGTAAGGCCAGTGATGGTAGTTGTTGGTGTTGCATTCTAACGAAATGGCCAAACAGTTTGATCTTCTGCTTTTCAATAAATGTGGCACAAGGTGTTGATACCAAGGTCTGTCTGATAACAGCATTTCTTACTCGGTCTCGGATTGTTAGGTTGGCAGCTCTCCTCAGGCATCATATCTCGCTGGTGTTGATTTTACGAAGGTGTGATTTGGATGAAGTCCAGGTTTGAGACTAATAGCATGGGGTTGGTGTCAACATGCTGTTTATTATCTGTCGTTTTGCGGACATGGGTATATTTGCATGTTTCAGTAAGGGTGATAGTTGATATGTAAGTGCACTAGCTTTTTGACATCTGATTTCGATGTCTCTGTCCAATCTGCCATCTTCTGAGATCATACTTCCAAGATATTTGAATTCTTTAAAATGTTTCAGAGTTGTGCTATTTATTTGTATACTTAATGTGCCCGGCACTCTGCTAACTCTGCATTACGTCGGTTTTGGCTGTGTTTATACTCATATTGTATCTGCTGCAGGTTGAACTCAAATTATTAATATGATGTTGTAGTCTGCCTTCATCGCTGTAAAACAGGCACTGATCGTCTGCAAATAGTAGTTCATTTATGTCCTGTGGATCAGTTGTTTCATCTCGAATAAAGAGTTCAAAATTTTCTGAATCTGTTCTGTCAAGACTTGCTTCTTTGGATATTCTGTCCATGTCGACATTAAATAGCAGAGGAGAGAGCACACATCCCTTTCTTACTCCTGAATTGACTGTGAACATATCTAATATTCCTTCTTGTGTTCTTACTGCACTTCGGTTCGAGTGGTACAAGGCTATGATGTTTTCTAGCAATTGCCCTTGTATCCCATAGTCTTCAAAGTTAGTCCATAATTTGTATCTAGCTACTCTATCGAAAGCCGTTTCCTGATCTACAAACACAATATTCTGCTTGTTACTACATTCGTTAGATTTTTCCCGTATTTGTGTAAGTGTAAATAGTACATCAGTATAACTTTTACCTTTCCGAAAACCGAATTGTACTTTGCTTAACTGTTGTTCAACTATGGGTCTAGCTCTTTCTTCTAATAGTTTTGCGTACATTTTCCCTATATGGCTCAGGAGTGATCCACTGGCCTGAATAGCTTCTGTGGTTATTCCATCTGGACCCGACGATATGCTTTTAGGACTTTTCTGTATAACTGCTATGTCTTTTGCGGGTATAATTTGGTTCTTGTTGTCCATGACTTTTATGCACAAAACTGATTTTTTTTTTCTATGTTATGTGTGGGGTTAAGTAGTTCTTGAAAGTAGTCTGCCCTCCTTGCTAGTCTTTGATGTGGATTAAATATTGGTATACCTCTTTTGTTATTTATGATGATGGTTGGTTTGTAGTATGCATCTCTGTTTCTCATTGCATTGACACGTTTATAAAATTATCTTGGGTAGTCTTTGCTAAGGGTCGCCATCTGTTCATCATAGATTCTCCAGGATCCAATTTTTGAACGCTACCTTATTTTTGAATATGCTATCTTTAACTTTGTTGTTCCACCAAGCTGTTCTTGATCTTTTGTCTTTCCCTACTTTATTTGTTCCGCATTTACTTCCAGTGTGTCGAGCATAGCAGCCTTAAAAATTTTCCAGTCCTTATCTATGCTTGAGCAGTCGTCATGGTTCCTATGTAGTTTTTTTTTTATAATTTCTTGATTGAATTTGTCTTTAACAGTATTTTCCTGAAGCCTCCTACAATTGATGACATGTGTTGTTACCTTTTTGTTTCTTATTTTCCTGTATGTTGGAATATTTTTACTATGACTGGTGTGTAATCAGTATCAACGTCTTTATTTGGGAGTGCTCTTAAATCTAATAGTAATCCTCTGTCTGATTTCCTAATTAAAATAAAGTCAATTATAGATGCTTGGTCTATGTCATTCCATTTATACCAGATCTTGGTGTGGCTACGACGATGTTGAAAAAAACTATTTGCTATTATTAGTCCGTGTTCGGAGCATATGTTAAGTAGACGTTTACCATTGTTGTTACAAACAGTCTCTGTGTTGCTGAATGGCCCCATGCATTCATTGCACGATGATCTTCGTGTGCCTATTCCTCCGTTAAAATCACCCATTACAGTAAGTTCATCTGTCTCCCTGACATTATTTAACGTGTCTGCAAGTTTATCAAAATACTCGTCTTTGTCTTCGTCGCTGGTGTACAAACATTAACAATTAAATTTCTACATGGAACATTTAAATTAGAAACCATGAGACATTTAATTGTTAATTATAAAATTACATTTCTACATTTAATTTTTTTAATTAAAATTCAGCATGGAACATTTAAATTGGAAACCATGATAACTTTAATTTTTAATTTTTGTACAATTTTATCGTTGAAATGTTATTGTTTCATTCAACGATAGTGAATTATTGCATAAGATACTTTTAATTTTCTGAAATACAGCAGTTGTTTGCATTGTTGACAGACGATTATCTCTAGTAAGTTGGAAATTTGCCCAGTTAGCAGAAAACCTGTTGTGATGTAATCAAAGAGAATGTTATTGTAAAGTGGTATGAAACGTTGATAGTCGGTTAGAAGATGAGGTTGATGGTATTCAATGGGTCAATAAGGCATACGTAGTTTCAAGAAAAGGTCGACTTCTTAACATACACTGCTGGTTGGTTGGAGACTTGTTGCTATTGCAGATGTGAAATGACAACTGGAGATAGTTTTCCTACTTTTTATAAGTTTTGTTGGGATATTTGAAAGTGGGTCGAGATATTTCTGTATTGGGCCAACGTTTTTCCTCTTTGGTCAACAGATTTTCCTACATTTTATAAGTTTGGTTGCGATTTGTTTTTTATGTAATATGTCACGTTACATGCATTGCCTAAGATTGAGCCAGGACAGTTGTGTTCGTGTGTAATATTATACATCTGTTATCATGCACTAGCCACTCATCGCTGTATGACCCGATAGCTGTTACGTAGAGATACGTCTTTTCCGACTAGCATCGGTGATCACATCTCTGCACCATGAGTATGAGAAATGCTTAATCGGACCCTGTGATACTTGGATATAGTTGTCTATACTACAATCGAAAGTGTCCTGTGTTTATTGATTTCGGAATGTTCTTTGGTGTTGCTCGGTTGACCACTCTAATGGATAAGAACAAGAGAGAGATGGGCGACTATTTTACCCTTCAGATGATTTAGTGGAATCAAACCCATATATTGTAATCTTCATGAGTTAGGTCCCTTGGCTCGACAACTGAAATGACAATCTTGTTCTGTAGTATCGCTCTTAACCACGTGTCTCAGATGTACCCTCACACATATGAACGGAAGCAGCGCCCCACTTGGTCCGGTCGTAGTCTTTACCTTCGAGTCTCGGATGTATCATTACACATGTGATCTGATTAGACGCCATCTCTGACCAGGTTTAGCCAGTGAGCATGTGGTCTAGTTGTAGCCATTACCACGTGCTATCGGATGCAGCGCCATCTACGACCGGCTTTAGCCACGTGTTTCGATTGTATCCCTTTGGCATATGAGCGGATGCAGCTCCATCTTTCGCCGATTGAGTCATTAGCCACGTGTTTAAGTTGTATCCCTTGGACATATGACCGCATGCAGCGCCATCTCTTGATTAGTTGATTCACTAGCCACGTGTTTAAGCTGTATCCCTTAGACATGTGACCGGATGCAGCGCCTACTTTTGATCAGTCGAATCATTAGCCACGTGTCCTCATGTATCTCTTAGACATGTGAACGAAAGCAGGGCCAGTCTTTGAGTCGTTTTAACCACGTGTTTCGGTTGTATCACTTTGACATGTGACAGGATGCAGCGCTATCTTTTACCGATTGAGTCACGTGTGTCGATTGTTTCCCTTAGACATTTGATCAGATGCAGCGCCATCTTTGATCGGATTTAGCCAGTGACCACTTTTCTGCATGTATCGTTATGCTTGTCACCGGATGCACCGCCATCTTTGACCGGCTTCAGCCAGTATGTACGTCGTCTGGTTGTAGCCATTACCCTCGTGTCTCGGCTGTACCAATAGATGCTATTGACAAAGGCAAAACCAGTGCTCGGGACTCTCCTGTCTGGGACATTAACTGTACTAAGGACACTACTTTCTGAAATGTTGAAATTTTTAAACTTTTTGAAATGTTTATTTTAACATCTTAAAATTTAACACTTTAAAACTTATTACTTCTTTAACTGTAACTTTCTAAATGTTTTATAACATTTAGAACATTATAAAAAATTTTACATTTAAAAATTGTTTTCATTGTTTAATATCTTACATTTTAAAAGATTTTTAAACTTATAACTTCTTAAACTTTAACTTTGTGAGTGTTTTATGACTTTTTGAACATTGTTTACATTTTTTTTAAATATTTTTAAATTGTTTAAAATCTTAGATTTTAAAGTGTTTAAATTTATTAATTCTTAAACTTTAACTTTCTGAACGTTTCTTGAATTTTGTTAAGATTTTACATTTTGTTGTAGTTTTAAATTATTTTAATATCTTTAATATTTAAACATATTGCTTCTTAAACTTTAAATTTCTGAATATTTTTGGACTGTTTGATCTTTTCAAAATTTCAAAAAAATTTTTAATGTATAAAACAAAATTGTTTTTAATTCTTAATTTGTTAAAGTTTTTAAACTGATAACTTCTTAAACTTTAAATTTCTGAACGTATATGACTGTTTAAACTTTTGAAAAATGTTTTAAATGTTTGAATTGTTTTTTTTTTTTTTTTTTTACATCTTAAATGTTTAAATTGTTAAAACTTATAACTTATTAAACTGTAAATTTCTGAATGTTGTATGACTTTTTGAAATTTTTGATATTTTTACCCAACTTGTCCCCATGTTTACATAATTGGCACTCAAGCACAGTGCCTTAAAATATTTGTTTACACATTCGGTGATGTGCTCAATCGATTCATCCCCATTCGAAACCGCTTTATTCCATATTTCAATATCGGACGTTAATTATAAAGCGTGTTACATTATTAACGTGTACGAAGAAAGCAAGAAAAATTCGCACACAAAAGTCCGCACACATTTAACAGATCCACACTGCGGCCTCACTGCCGCGCGCGTGTAGTAAGTATATCGACACGCGGCGAGCATAGCCAGCGAGCGAGCGAGAGCTCGCGCAGTTTAATTATCGTGGCAGTTGGGAGAGACGTACCGGTGAAGTCAAGCTAGCAAGGGGATACCACTTATTTGGGGCAAGGAAAATAAATCGCGTTGTTATACTGATTGTATATTTCACAGAGTATCGTAAAAAGTTATTAATTATATTATTTCAAATGAATATTTTTATTTTCAGATTCCTAATCTAGGTTATACCTACTAGACATATGACAATTGTTTATGTTATTAGATTTAAATTATTTATGTTAATATACGCCTCGCTAGTATTTAATAAGCATAATTTCGCCAACAGTTGAAACATGGATACCTTATATAGACATCTATCACTGGCGGAATGATAATACTATTAGTGACACTTGATGTGGTAGTTGACTAGTCACGAACTATCATTCTCAGCCATAATGAACTATAATTTTTCAAAAGTCAATTTTCTGACTATTTTCTGACACGCGAGTAATGGCCCAAATCATTTTCCACTAATCTGTCAGATTAACTTCGGTCTCCGCAACGAGGGAATCGATATCTGCACCGAAATAATCGATATCCACACAGAGAGGATCGAACCCAACCACCCCGAGCCGTTCGGGGCAATCGGGGATAGTGGCGGAGGCGGCCAGAGCCACTGGGGAGGCGGCCGGTGGGTTGACCTAGGGGCGGATCACACATCATGGACAGGAAGTAGGCAACCGGAAGTACCACAGATAATCGGAAATGACATCGTAAGTAACAAAAAAAAACGCCCACCAAATTATAACAATATAAAGTCTCTGTGGGTGCAATTTTGTGATGTCACTGCGTAGGTGCTAGACTCTTCATATAGTAAAATATGACGTCACCATGAAGGTGCTGCACCTAATTTTGGTATACATTTGGACATTATATACTAATGAGGGGATTTGGTCGACGCTCGGCGCTCAGAGGAAAGGCCAGACGGACTTATAATCAGATTTCTTCTGGTACTATTGGTGTCGGAACTCTTCTCTGGCTGCTGAGAATGGAGACGGAGCGCCTATGGAATGCCCCGAATGCTGTGAGGTCGGTTCCTAGATCAATCAATTAATCAATCATTCACATCTCTGTGACAATATCTGCCATGAGATTTCCATCCTCACACATCAGGGATGGAATTTATTGCATTATTGTCCACATCTAACAAATTAGACCGTCGACTAACAAGGAAGTTCTATTCTGATGAGCCATTCTGGCTGCTCTAATTTTTAACCAACCTTTATTCTAATGAGATGAGGTCGCTGACGCCATTTTTAACTAATCTGCCACTGACAGTAAAGTAAATCCGTAATGCTAAATCCGTGCGCTATCTTGATCGCATACGTAATCATGCTTTAAACTGTGCATATTTAACATCTGCCATAAATCAATTCACAGATGTGGCCCAAGCAACATAATCCTGTTTCTGACAGTCTGCAGTGACGTCCTGTCTGTTCATGTCATATAGTCATCGTGTTGTTAAGCTTGCATAGAATATATGTTTGAGTTGTCCAAATGTAGCTGTTATGTAGCTGGGGGAAGGGTTGGGGTGAGCGCCCAACATTGCATAAATACACAATGGCCCGTGCATTCATCACCCCTGCAGCAAAAGTCCAAATTATGACCTTCTTGTAGCGGACCTGTTTTAACTAACAAGAGAAGGGGCATCGGTGTTTCACTGGCGCCGAGAAATAACCAGAACGCTCTAGATCTGTATGCACGTACATGCATGCGCAGACACGTATGTGCGTGCCTACAACCTAAACCCGAGTAAGACCAAAGTCTGCTATAGCAAAGGAAATGTACTGAATACGGAGGCAACCAACGAGGAGGCGCACAACAGTAATCAGGATGCCACGCAATCACGTCATAAAATATGACGACTACTGCTAAATGTTATGGTGCTCTCCCTGCTTTGGACCCCCATGCAGGTGCAGTGCCAGGCTCTATGCCTCGAAAGGGTCCAACCACAACTACTGGAGGTCCTTCTCAAATGTCCTGTGGAGCAAGGGGACCTAATAATAGAGCGTCTGGTCATACCAAACAAAGACTAAAAATAATGCACTGGAATGCGGACGGAGTCAGAACCAACAACAAAATAAAACTATAAAACATCTTGGACCAAGAAAAAAGCAAGCTTATGTTGCTTGCAAGAAACTCACCTCAACGAAAATATAGCCTTCAAAATTAGAGGCTAACAGTGTTACCGATCTTACCGAAAGGACAGGCGAAAGGGTGGGGTACTGATCCATGTAAAACAAAATTAACGCCACTGCTTCCCAAATTGAAGTTTACATGTAAGGGACTGAACATCATACACGTAATTGTAGGACTGGCAATACAGACCTTCATCTGGTCAATTACTACTTTCCAAGTGACCACCCACAGACACTGGACACACTACCATTAAAAGGAAAAAAATTTATTGTGTGTGGCGACTTCAACAGCCACTCGCAGAGCTAGGGCAATGACAGCCAAGTTCTTGCTTTGGCTCGTTCTAAAGAACATGACACTCTCATGACGACATATTTTGTAGTTACAGAAACAAGAGCGAACGCCAGCGTCCTAACATTGTGATCCAAATTTTATTTGACATTATGACATCATCCAGTCGCCCACTATCTCATCATCCTCTCATTCTGTCGGAGGGTAGAAGGATCATTTTATTGTGTGACGACTGGTGTACTAATTTATAGTCTCAGGTGTCTCTTGTTATCGTCTAGGGTGAAGCTGCCTCTTCTATACTATACTATGATAGTCAACTTACGACTCTGTCTGTCCATCTTGGGGCGACCACACACGAGCACTTGTTTGTCAAATCCAGTAAATATGAGCTGCTGTTATCGCAGAGAACATTGTTCATTGTTGTATCCTATCGTCTAAAATAATGGCTGTCTTGTTGGTATGTTAAACTTGGTGGTTCGACGTTGTTTGAATGCCTGGGTGTGTTTTTCACCCTCTCGCTGGCTATCCCTCAGCCTAACTGAAACACCAGTTCTTTGTTTCCCTGACATCACGTCCATTCCATCAAGTGATGTTTTCGGGGCCCTAGTTGCTTGAGTGGTTTCCCTTTCGTTGGGTCTGTCATTCTACAACTGATCTATCGTCACTATACTACGTCTGTTCTACCATGTCACAGACGAGGTTTCGAGGTGATTGTTATTCATGTACAACTTTAACTCTTCTTTGGTCTATTTTTGTCGACTGTCACTTGGACCATGTAACCCCATTTCGACACATGGCACAATCCCCACCCCTTTTTCAAAATGGTGCAATCATTTTGACAGTATATTCGGTCTGTTTACCTTTGACATGTAACGAAACTAATACTTCGTGATCGTCTTGTGTCTTAATCGTGTTTAGTTCACTCACACATATCATAACTTTTTCCATTCAAATAATAGGTTAGCATGATCTTCACTCAAACACATCACAAAATGGGAGATAAAAAATTATTATTTTATATGTCGCACACGCACTCCTTAGTCCCTACCTGGACGGCGTGTACCTCTAGTCTCCTTTAAATTTCAGAGTGCTGAATCGTAACATTGCTATGAGATTCAAATTTCCATTGGACATCCTCGTGCAGTTACTCATTCACGCATAAGCATGAACATCTTCACCCCTCCACAAACCATTACATCTTACGTGAAGGTAAGTATGTGTTTAGGGAGTATCATGTATATCTCGATTATGAATGCTTCTTAGTATGTGGAATCTTTATTTTTAGTTCATGACCTTTCTTCACGTTGTATGTGACGTTTTATTTATCTAGGTTTACGTACGACTCTCATATGATAATCCTCTTTGACTTGTGGGGTATGCTGCCTCAATATATCTTTAGTCTTCTTATTGTCGACTTGTAGCTTTTTGTCTATTTCTTCTTTATTTCTCCTTTAATTAACAGCTCTTCTAATATTTCTTAACCCTGTCTCGTTGCTACATGATTATATACCAATGTCAATATGTACACATACACACATATACATCAATAGCAAAATTATAACTTCATGTTCAATTTACATATTGTTGCTGATTCTGTCACACCTTCTTTATTTCTATCTCATGTTGTCTATCTTGCATTCATGTTGGTGCATCTTTGCAATTGGTTTTGACCTTTGTCATGTTTGCTTGCGCTTGAGCGTGTTCGAAATTTCTATTTCCTTCTTTCGTTCTCTTGCCTCTTAAGTCTTATTGATCTGTCTTTTCTTCTACCTTTCTCAAGTTTCATTTCTTCTCATTGGCACTTCTCATGTAAGGTAGTGTTTCATCGTTTTGTCTAGCATATAATATGCGTGAAATGTTTTGGTTTAATGTCCAGTTGACTGAGCCATTTGTATTGTGTTTCTATCTTTCATGTCGATCCGATTCGTTGATGCATGTATTCTTTCTTTGCACATTATCTTCTTTTTGAAATATTGCATGTCATATATATATATATATATATATATATATATATATATATATATATATATATATATATATATATATATATATATATATATATATATATATTCATTGGCACCTTGCCGTCTTGACAGACGTTAGTTTATGCTTTAAATAGGCATAATAAGTTGTACCTATGGCGGTAGCGCATGTGACTGATAAGGCCAATTTGCGCTGTAAATGTCCGTTCACAGTGGTCATTTCCACCATCATGCACCATCTTACGTCTCAAACGCTCGGTGTGTGACTTATCTGCAATAATTTTCTCCTTTGTCTTTATTCCATTTCTGGTGTTTGCCCTCCATGCAACACGTTCAGTGGCGACTTGCTTCCAATGTGCATTATCAATGCCTGTATCAATCATGTCCCTCTTACACACATCTTTGTATCGTAGTAGAGGCCGACCCTGAGATCTCTTACCCATCTGTAATTCACCAAAAAAGATGTCCTTTGGTATTCTACCATCATCCATCCTCCTAAGATGTCCTATCCATCTAAGTCTACGAAGACTGAGCATGGAATAAACCGTCACACAACCTGATCTTTCCAATACTTCAGTATTAGTGATTTTGTCTTCCCACTTAATACCAAGAATTGTTCGCAGACACCGCATATGAAAGCTGTTTAAATCTTTCTCTTGGTGTGATTATGTTGTCCAGCTTTCACTGCCATAAAGAAGAGTACCAAGGACACAGGTTTGATATACAAGGACTTTTGTTTTTGCAGTAAGCTTCCTGTTCTCTCAGACTCTTTTTGTTAACCTGTTCATTGTTGTTGCTGCCTTACCAATCCGGATGTTGATTTCCTGATCTAGGGATAATTTGCTATTTACCACTGATCCTAGATATGTAAAATGGTCTACCATCTCTAGTTCGGCGTCGTCAATAAAGATTGATGTACCCCATGTGTACCTTGTGACATAATCTGTGTCTTCTTTTTGCTAATTGTTAAACCAACTTCAGAACAAGCATTGGAGAATGCAGATAATAGACATTGCAATTCTTCCTCAGAGTGGGTCGTAACTGCAGCATCATCTGCAAAAAGCAACTCTCTGATCAGTACCCTCCTAATTTTGGTCTTGGCCTTCAATCTTTGAGCATTGTAAAGGCCGCCATCTGAGCGTGTGTGAATGTATATACCACCATCCTGATCACGAAAGGCATATTTCAGTAGAAGTGAAAAGTATATTCCAAAGAGGGTGGGAGCTAGTACACAACCTTGCTTAACTCCACTCTTGATTTCAAATTCTTCAGAAGTTGCACCGTCAAACTTGATTATACCCTTCATGCCTGTGTGGAACGATTCCACAATGGACAGAAGAGTTGGTGGGCAGCCAATCTTCTTTAGTGCCTTGAACAGACCCTCACGACTGACCAAATCAAATGCCTTTGTGGGGTCGATGAGGGCAATAAACAGTGGTTGATTCTGTTCACGGCATTTTTCTTGCATTTGTCGCAATGAGAATATCATATCAATGGTAGACCGGTTCTGTCGAAAGCCACACTATGATTCGGGGTAGACTTGATCTCCTAGGACTTGAAGTCTGCGCAGAACAATTCTGGCAAATACTTTTCCAACAATACACAGAAGTGTGATACCCCTATAGTTGTTGCAGTCGCTCCGATCGCCCTTGTTCTTGTGCAGTGTTATGATACTTGAATCTTTGAATTCCTGTGGGACTTGTCCTTCACGCCAGCATAGCTCTATTAGCTGGTGGATCTGTAGAGTGAGTGTGTCTTGCCCACTCCTTATAACCTCTATTGGAATCCCATCCTTACCTGGAGCCTTGCCAGATACAAGTTCATTTATAGCACACTTAACTTCTGTTATGGTGGGAAGTGTGTCCAGGTGGTCAAGAGTTGGTAGAGCCTCTATGGCGTTGAGGGCATCATCCGCTAGTTTGGTCTCACTTGAGTAAAGCTCCAAATAGTGCTCTACCCATCTGTCCATCTGCTGTTTCTTATCAAGGTTTTCAATGGTTCACTTCTTGTGCTCATTGGACCACAGGCTTTCTTTATTCCTTAATACATGCTTCTGATGTTTCCCTTATCACTTGCGATTTGAATGGACTCACACAACTTGATCCAATAATCATTTGCACACTGCCTGGCAGCCTTTTGCACATCCTTCCTAGCTTGCTTTAGCTCACTCAGAGTGTTACGTGTTGGTCTTTCGTTGTTTCTTAAGAGAGGTATCTTCTTCATATCAATCAAGGGCTGCAGCGTCTGGCTGTTTGCCGCAAACCAGTCCTGCCTCTTATGATCCACAGTGCCGTAAACCCCTACGGCAGTTTTATAAAGAGATTCCTTAAGTTGACCCCACTTTTCATTTACTGTACCATTTTCTGGTGTATCAGTGAAAGCGTCTTCAAGTTGCTGTTGAAACTGAAAGCACTTTTCAGGATCGTGAGTGTTAATAATATTAATTCTAAGGCTAGATTTGTGTTTAGCTGTGTAGATTCTCTTTGGTCTCAGTCTAACCCTTGCAACAACCAAAGAATGATCCGTATCACAGTCAGCACTGTGGTAACTTCGAGTCAATGATATATGGTTCAGATGTTTTCTCCGTGTGATGATGAAGTCCAGCTGGTGCCAATGGCCGGATTTCGGATGTATCCATGTGACCTTATGCAGCTCTTTTGTGTTAAAAAAGGAGTTTGTAATACCTAGGTCATTTCTGGTGCAATGCTGCAGCAGCCTTTGCCCATTTTCATTCATGCGACCGATGTTGTATTTTCCAAGACACACTGCCCATGAACTCGAGTCCTTGCCCACACGAGCATTGAAATCACCTAGGATATAAATCTAGTCACATTTTGGAACTGCCTTATTCACGGAGTCTACATCTGGGACAAGACAAGCTGCAGACGCTGCCAGATCAGCAAAGCAATGCTCTAACTGTCCGCCTGTGGGAGCTTCGATCCTAGACCAGCCGCCAATCAAGGCTTAGGGTCTGGTTTGCCTTGCCATGACATTTTTTCTTTAGGTTGCATTTCCTCGCACCAGGGTAAGGCTTGTAACCTCATAATTGCACTCTTCCGCCCGAAGCCGTTGGCACAATGTGGGGTGTCGGGTTTGGTAAGCGCCGCCCAACGTTCGGCGCTAACAGAAAGCAGGTAGTACCGTCTACTGTTATAGGGTAGCTCAGTCATATCTGACTAAGACATGACACCACTCTCACTCACACTCAGTTATTTACTCTCTAAACCATACTAACTCACTCTCTCACTCGCACAGACAAACACACACACACACACTCACCCACTCTCTCTCTCACTCATTAACTTCTCATGCACTCTCTCACTCTCCCACTGTCTCTCTCTTGCACACTCACTCGCTCTCACACTCACTCACACATGCACATACACACATACTCACAAATGCTCCCCCTCACTCACTAACTCACTCTCCCTTACTCACTCACTCACTTGCTGGCTCTCTAACTCACACTCACTCACTCACTTTCTCACTCTCTCACAGAGACAGGCATACACACAATACAACATCTCTCCCACTAACTCATTCTCTCACTCAATCTCTCACACATACGTGTACACAGACATTCTCTTACTCTTTCACTCTCGCAGGTACACGCGCATACATACTCTCTCACTTTCTCTGTCTCATACCACTCTCTCACTCACATCTTTCTCATTCACTCTCTCACCCACTCTCTCACTCACACAGTGAAAAAATGATAGTGAAAAAATGATACCAGTAGGTGACTTATGGATGCATATAGTCGGTATGAAGTAAGTATGAAAGAGTTTTCAGTTGAATGTGTAGGGTCTCATTGGCGTTTTCAGATATGGTGAAAGGCTATTCCACAAGTGAGCACCAGAATACGCGAAACATGTTTTGTATAAGTCCAATCTGGGCTTTAGAACCTATAATAAATTTAAGCTCTTACTGTTCATTGCATTAGATTGAATTAACGGTAGAAGATACTCTGGGGTATTTTCAGATATAATTTTATTCACTAATTTGGCTTTATTAAAAAGAAATCGCTTTCGAAGTGGTAGAAGTCTTAGATGACTATATAAGTTATTACTTTCAACGTGCTTTATGCCAGAAACTAGACGTATAGCGCGGTTTTGAAGCGATCACAGTCGTTTCATATTAGATTTAGGGCACCCATCCTAGACTGTGGAACAATAGTCGAGAGGTGATTGGATAGAGGATGCATAGAATATGCTTCGTGTGCTTTCATCCAAGAAGTGCTGAATTTTAGTAAGTTAGTAAACTTGTTGTGCTATTCTCTTGGTGAGGGCGTGAACATGAGAGCTCTAGTGTAGATGTCTGTCAATTACAAGACCTAATGTTTTGTGTTCATTTACATTAACTATTGGTAACGTGTCCACGTGGACATCGAGCGGGGCCCCAGTTGTGGCTAGGGTCTGTATTTTTTTTGTCTATTCGTTATTAGCATGGATTTGGTTTTGTCAATGTCAATAATCATGCGGTTTTCATTGCTCCATCTACTAAGTTCGTTTTGTAAAGAGCTCTCTAAGTCACTAAGGTTCTCTTGACTAGTGTATATAGTGCAGTCGTCTGCAAATAGATCACACGAAGTATTGAGATATAAAGGAAGATCGTTAATATAAACTGCAAAATGCAGCGGTCCTAGTATTGAGCCCTGAGGCACACCAATATTAAGTTGTCTGGGTCTTGATAGACAGTTATTGAAGGACACTACTTGTTGTCTGTCGGATAAAAATGACGTAATTAGGTTCACCATACTGGTGCTAGTCTTCATTTGTTTGAATTTTCTAATTAAAATTTCATGATCTACCATATCATAGGCCTTTTTAAAGTCTACAAATACTGCTCCACAAATGTTGTCATTGTTGATACAAAGATGCCAGTTGTCGGTCATTTTTGTTAGGGCACTATGGCAAGAATATCTAGGTCAAAACCCATATTGACTGTCAATTATTAGATCGTTGTTAATTAAATGGTGTAGTGTTATTTTATGCATGTGTTTTTCTAATGGCTTTGACAGCGACGATAGTAAGGAAATAGGTCTATAATTACCCGAGACGCTATTATCAGTTGAGCCATTTTTAAGTAGAGGATAAACTTTAGCAATTTTAAAGGCAGATAGAAAGTAGTTTTTATACAGGCACTGGTTATATATGAACGTCAAGGACTCACTAATAATTGGTGCAGCACAGCGAAGAATGTTATTACTGATACCATCTAGGCCTTCTGATTTTGTTGCTTTGAGCTTTGAGAGATATTTATACACTTCTACAACAGACATCAAGGGAATCTCAGGGAGAATATTTCTAGAGCATTTCTCTTCACAGAATGATGACAGTGAGCTTAAATTACAAGCTGAGTCTGGTATTGAGGACTTTCGATTCTCTATTTCTGATTGAAAGAAGCAACTGAAATCCTCGCATGTTATAGTGCTCGGTATTGCTGACTCTCAAGAGTGTTTCTTGTTGGTTAGCGAGTTAATAGCCTTTCATATATTTGTGTTACATGATTTATCTACAATCAAATTTTTGAAATGAAACGTTTAAAGGTGAGAACACCGGCAAACAGCAGATCGTCATTCAAGGTTTGTGGACAACAAAAATGGCCAGAATGACGGCCCAACACATCCCTAAACAGCAAGAACGCAGACCATGTTGTGCGTAAGTAGAGGACTATATAAGATATATTATAGGAGTTAGCATGCACAACCCAGATCCCTCATAACGTTTAGATTTACAATGACTAAGAATTCTAAACTGTGCGTGTGCTGGTCACGTGTGGAATGCGAGAAACGGTGACTAGCCGGCGGCGCATGAAAGCCACGCGGGAGAGCTGTGTAACAATACACATTTCATGTGTAGACTAAAGACGATGAAGTTGTTCTGGGGTTTGTGATAGCGAATATCCTGAAATTGTCACGTATGGTACGAGTCTCTGCACCAATGTTCTGCATAAATTTTGTGCCAAAACTACGTCATCAATCCCGTGGCAGGTTCTTTGCAGAACAATCAACCAACAAGTCGGTGGTTATACGACAATAACGACAAACTGGTCCTGAAAATGTATGAGACAAGGGAACTGATGAAGGATAGGTAACTTACCTGGGGTTTATGATGGGAGCGCCTCTCTACTACAGTGTGACTAAGATCTCGAGTAGTAACTCTGTCTTCAATCCTAGGTTTCTTAGGGCTTTCAAAATTTCTAATTGAAGCAAGCCATGACGGAACAGATTCAGAAAATGTAGAACTCTTCCCTTCAGATGAAACAACTGATCCACAGGAAATAAATGAACTTCTATTTGCAGACAATCAGTTCCTGTTTTATAGCGACGAGGGCAGATTGCAAAATCATATGAATAATTTGAGTTCAACATGCAGCAGATACAATATGAGTATAAATACAGCCAAAACCGAAGTAATGCAAGTTAGCAGATCGCCTGGTCCACTAAGTATACAGATAAATAGCAAATCTCTGAAACAAGTTAAAGAATTCAAATATCTTGGAAGTGTGATCACAGAAGATGGCAGATTGGACAGAGAAATCGAAATCAGGTGTCAAAAAGCTAGCGCACTTACATATAAACTATCACTCATATTTAAAATGTTTGCATATCCTTTAAAGGACATCGCTGTCAACATCAGCATCTTTCAGCTGATTGTTGATTTCTTGGCAAGATTACGCTCCGTAGTTTGCCATTTCTTTCTGAGCGACCGGCTCACATACCCCGTAAGTTAACGACACGGCGAGAACCGCTACCGATTCTCGCCGTCGTCACTTTACTCACGAGAATATACGGGATTACTGAGAAAGTCGTTAACTCCTACGCCAGGGATACCGGCATCACCCATATTGAAATATCCAAATATACCCATGTCCGCAAAACGACAGATAATAAACAGCATATTCACACCAGCCCTATGCTACCAATCTCAGACTTGGACTTTATCCAAATCACACGTTCGCAAAATCAACACCTGTGAGATGAGATGTCTGAGAAGAGCTGCCAACTTAACAATCCGAGATCGAGTAAGAAATACTGTTACTAGACAGACAGACAGTGCCACATGTATTGAAAGAAAGAAGATCAAGTGGTTTAACCATGTCGTTATAATGCAACACCATCAACTATCATCACTGGCCCTACATCAAAGATCATCTGCGACGAGACCAAGAGGACGCCCAAGAAGAAAATAGATTGACGACATCAAAGACATTGTACAATTACACTGAATGACACTATCCAGTGCCGCACATCCGGCGCTGAAGTCAAATTATTCCTCCCCACTACGATTGACGGCAAATGTGGAAGATGATGATGATTGTAGTAGTAGTAGTAGTAGTAGTAGTAGTAGTAGTAGTAGTAGTAGTAGTAGTAGTAGTAGTAGTAGTAGTAGTAGTAGTAGTAGTAGTAGTAGTAGTAGTAGTAGAAGTAGTAGTTAGTTAGTTAGTTATTTAGTTAGTTATTTAGTTAGTTAGTTAGTTAGTTAGTTAGTTAGTTAGTTGGTTGGTTGGTTGGTTAGTTAGTTAGTTAGTTAGTTAGTTGGTTAGTTAGTTAGTTAGTTAGTTAGTTAGTTAGTTAGTTAGTTAGTTAGTTAGTTAGTTAGTCGCAGTTCCAACTCCAGGGAAAAGGGTCGCCCCATAATGCTCCATTCGTGTACCAGTGAAAATCACACAAAATGCTCCCTTCTGCCCCATGTGAAAAGGGAAACAGACAAAAGTCTCGACAAACCAACAGCTCGCACAGTTATACATACATAAGGCCACTGACAGAATGCCAACACAAAAGTCAGCAAAAATACATTTCATCGTCTATAGAAGTGACAGGCACTCGAAAACCAGCAGCCACACCATTAATGCATGAGGCAACCCTAGTTAGTTCAGCAAACAGCAGGTCACTGATTTTTATTTAAACATGCAGTTCACGATACAAATAACCGCGGACATATGTAAAAACAAAACACATGAAATTAACAGCTCACAGTGTCACTCCACGCACTTAACTCTGATTGATTGATTGATTGATTTATTGATTGATTGATTTAGGAATCGACATCACAGCATTCGGGGCATTCCCATAAGTGCTCCGTCCCCATCCCCAGCAGCCAGCGAAGAGTTCCAACACTAATAGTACCAGTAGCAATCTGATTATAAGTCCGTCTCGCCTTTCCTCTGAGCGTTGAGCGTCGGCCAGATCCCTTCGTCACTCCTCGTTGTCTCATTCTTGCCAGACCATGGTAATCCATTTGCTCCTCCGAGGTGTGCACGTGCTCCCACAAGGCCGCAACCACGTCTGCCTTGTCATGTATCAATACTCCACCAAGTTCTGCAGAGCCAGCCAATCTGTCCGCCTGTTCATTTCCCAGCACACAGGCATGCCCCGGAGAAAAGATCCAGGCGATGCTTGTCACCCGTGACCTCCGAAGCGAAGCAAGCCACTCCGCACGAAGTCTGCCCGTCCTCACCCTCGTCAGCATGCTTTCTGAGTCAGTTACAATCACGATGTGTGTGTGTGTCGTATTCTCCATCCAGCGGAGAGCCGCAGTGACTGCCTCCACTTCCATTCTTAAGCTGGATGTTGTGGTATCATATGCCAGGCTCTCCTGCCCCAAACATCGACCATTAGCTTTGGCTATGAACCCCCAGCCACTTCTCTCACCTCTTGACACCGAACCATCTGTGTAGATAATCACATCACTCGAGTGAGCATTGTCCTGAATTAGTTGCTGGATTTCCACTTCCGTGGCCCCTGCTGGCCACTCCCTGCACTCCCGGCTTAATGTGATTATAACTCTGCACAAGTCTGACTGCTCCGCTGGCACTCTGACCCACTCCTCTCCACGCCTAATGTTCTCCAAGGGGCACACCTGTCTGATCGTATCCTCTGCCTGAGCCATCCATGATTTCCCTCTTATCAGTCGCTGACCCTTAACTGCGTCCAGCGCCTCATGCAGTGGGTGGTCTGTGTCTGCAGCTACTCTGAGGTATGCCTTCGCCTGCATCACCTTGAGCCTACCAGCAACACTCGGCAGACTAAGGATGTAACGCATACACACTACTGGGGTGTCTCTAGTGCATCCCAGAATGACCAGCATAGCTTCGTTCTGTATGCGCTTTAACTTCACCAACTGACTCTCTGAGACAGTGAGCAGACCTAATCCATAATTAATTACTGAGAGGATCAAGTGCTGGTATAGTGTGAAAAGCATTCTCTGCTCTGAGTCCATTGCAGCCATAGTTTTAAGTGCACTGAGTCCCTATTGAGATCTTGTCACAACCGTCTCCACATGGTCCTTGAATGATAGGCTCCTGTCAAATGTGATCCCCAGATACTTCAGTGTGTTCTCTCTGCTGACATTTCTACCATCTATCGTGAGGCTTGGGACATCCGCTCTCACAATCCTGTTGTCCAGAGAGCACCACAAAACAGCCGCCTTTTCCGGGTGGATGACAGCACTCATTTCAGTACACCAGTCAATCACTTTGTCCACTGTCGCCTGTGGCCCCTGGGCTGTTTGCTCCCTATCTCTCCCCTGCCTATATGCAAGAATATCATCTGCAAATGTTAGTATTCTTCCAACCCCTGGTGCTTCTATGTTTGCAATCTTGCACATTAAAGAGCACCGGTGAGCCTGAAGATCCCTGTGGCAGTCCCGGGGTTAACATATGTGGCTCTGAGGTCCATGCACCCAGACGGAGAGCAACCCGACGAGAGTGCAGGACGGCTGCTATCCAGTTCACCAACCAGGGATTGACCCCCTTCTCCATCAGTGCGGTCATCAAAATATCATATCGAACTCTATTGTACGCATCCTCGAGATCAAGCGCTGCCGCCATCGTTTCTTGTCTACTCTGCAACCCCTCATAAACGTCAAAGGCAAAAGTGGCTGCATTTGACCTGGAGCTGGCCTGTAGCTCCCCAGGCCTCTTGGAAGAAGCTTCCCCCTTTCCAAAAACTCTTGCAGATTGACAGCGACTATCTTCTCTAGAACCTTCCCAAATGTATTTTTAAGGGTGATGATTCTAAAGCCGCTAAGCATTGACTGATCCTTGAATGGTGTTGGGAGAGGGATGAGATAGCTGTGCACCCAATCCTGCGGTACAGATGATGTCCTAATGCTCTGGTTAAAGCAGTCGGTCATCTCCTCCAGGTGTGCATCGCTCAAACCCATCATGTGGCCATACCAGTCCCCATCGGGCTCTGGTGCCGTATCTTTTGCCTTTTCCAAAATGTGTTTAACATCTTCCACCCGTATAATGTCTTCATACTGCATATTCTTCGTGATGCTAGATAACTCCTCTCTAACTGCATCCCTGATGTCCGCTATCATTATGATTGGTCTGTTCTAAAAATCTCTGGAGAAATGCCTCCCCTTTTCTCTTTGTCTGTTGTCACGCGCACACCATCATCTCTATAGATTGTTCCCACTGTCATAGGCCGATCTTTTCTCTGCATTTGCCTGTGCAGTTTCCAGAATTTCCGCAGTGTTTTATCACCTCCAATCTCCTTCATGAAACATTCCCATTTTGCCTTTTTGGCCTCTGCAGCACAGCGCTTGAAAACCTCCACCTTGTCTTTCTTGACATTTTCCGCTGTGTCCACTTCCTCTCTTAAGCTATGAAGTGTCTGTCGCACTTTCTTTAGCTGCTTCACTGCAGCTCTCTTTGCTTTCCAAGCATGGTCTACTTCTGGGGTCCACCATGGGGGCTGAAAAAAGGGAGTTTTTACAGTCCTGTTGCATGCCCCTTGCCTGAGGCGTCCAAGAAGGCAATCGGTCCTCTCATACCGGAAAGTCTTGCGCGCTCTCCCAGCTTTAACTTTCCTGGGTTTAGAGATCAGGACTGAGGATGGCATGTGATCACTCCCATGGTCATTCAAAACAGTCCACTTTACATCAAGGACTGATGACTGGGAGACAAGTACCAAGTCAATAGCTGTGTCTGCATCTCCAGGCCTCATTGCCATTCTAGTCGGCCTACCATCAATTATGCAGATCACATCGGAGTCCACCATGGCATCCGCAAGGGCAATTCCCTGTCGATTTTCTCCACTACTGTCCCAATCTCTGTACCTTGCATTGAAGTCTCCACATATGAGTAATCTATCACCTGGTAATTCCTCCAGTTCCGTAAGCCAGTCCCAGTTTTCCTTTCTGTCAAAACAGTCCACTGGGCATATACATTTATGATGTTCCAACTTAAGCCACCAATCTCCATTTGTATACCCTGGACCTCTCTTGCATTGTGATTCCACTGGCTCAAGTCAAGTACCACATCCTTCACCAGCAGACCTTGTCCATGTCTCTTCTGCCCAGTGGGGTTTATATAACTGGCGTACCCAGAGCAATGGTATTTGTCTGTATTTAGCTCCTGGAGCATGAGGACATCAAAATCATATATTAGTCTCTCCATTACAGGACCTCTCTGTCTGGCACTGCGACAATTCCAGTCTCCCACTTTTACATAGTTGAAACCTAGTCTCTCCACTTTTCGTCTTGTTCTCCTGGCGAGTGCCCTCCTGTTTCTATGCCGTCTTCTCACACCATTTCCTCGTCTTATCCTCCTCACTCTCTCTTCGCTAGCCTCTGAGGGATGTGTCAAGCGCAGAGCACGTGCTCCGTAGCTCCGGCGACGATTTCCGTCTTTAAATGAATCCATAGGCAAAGTTTGGATATTGCAGGAAATAAACGGCCACCCTAGCATTGCCTGCTTGCTAGGGAAGAGGCAGGGGATGTCCCGCAGGAGTCCATACGCCTGGTGCCGCCCCGCACGCCTGCCAGACGTCCAAAGTTCACGACCAGTTAACCCATGGCCATCCAGTTCCTCAGCACGCTGGTCCACCTTGAACTTGGGGGTTTATATTAGGAGTTTTCCGTCTCCTAGATAGACTGCTGTCCAAAGCTAACGGGTTCCACCTACCCGGGAAAGGGGTTAGAGCGCCCCGACTCGCTTTGCAGGCACGTCTCCGAGCATATGAGGTATTTCCTAAGGAACTCACATCCCACCCTGAGATCCCGTCTCGCCCTCTGTGCCCACCGCCAGTTGGTCCGCGGCTGCTTATTCGATATTCGCAGCTAACCTCTATATCTAGAGGCCGTTCCACGATCCGCGACCAGTGGACGCGCTGGGTCGGGGATGGTAGCCCCAGCTTTACCCAGCTATCCTCCATGTTGGACCGGATGTCATTAGTAGTAGAAATGGTCATAGTAGAAGTGGTGGTAGTAGTAATAGTATTAGTAGTAATATTAATAGTAGTAGTAGTAGTAGTAGTAGTAGTAGTAGTAGTAGTAGTAGTAGTAGTAGTAGTAGTAGTAGTAGTAGTGGCAGTAGTAATAGTATTAGTAGTAGTAGTAGTAGTAGTAGTAGTAGTAGTAGTAGTAGTAGTAGTAGTAGTAGTAGTAGTAGTTGTTGTTGTTGTTGTTGTTGTTGTTGTTGTTGTTGTTGTTGTAGTAGTATAAGTAGTAGTAGTAATATTTGTAGTAATAGTATTAGAAGAAGTAGTAATAGTGGTAGTAGTAGTATTAGCAGTAGTAGTAGTAGTAGTAGTATTCCATTGGCACCTTGTGTCTTGACAGACGATAGTTTGTTTATAATAATTTATACCTATGGCGGTAGCGAATGTGACTGATGAGGCCTATTCGCGCTGTACATGTTCGTTTACAACGGGCGCATGTGAGTACATGGTCATTTCCACCATCATACACCATCTTACGTCTCACACGCTCGGTGCGTGACTTATCTGCAATAATTTTCTCCTTTGTCTTTATTCCATTTCTGATCTTTGCCCTCCATGCAACATGTTCAGCGGCGACTTGCTCCCACTGTGCATTATCAATGCCTGTATCAATCATGTCCCGCTTACATACATCTTTGCATCGTAATAGAAGCCGACCCTGAGATCTCTTACCCATCAGTAATTCACCAAAAAAGATGTCCTTTGGTATTCTACCATCATCCATCCTCCTAAGATGTCCTATCCATATAAGTCTGAGAAAAGATTGTTGAGGTGCTACATAGAACCTGTACTTTTGTATGGATGTGAAGCTTAGACAATGAGCAGTCAAGCTGAAAAACATCTGATGGCTGTAGAAATGTGGTTTCTGAGGAAAATGCAAAGAATACCATGGACAGCCAGAAAGACCAATGAAGAGGTCCTTCAAGAAACAAACGAAGATCGCAAACTGATTAGAAACATTAGACGCAGACAGTCAAAATTTTTTGGGCATGTTATGAGAAGAAATGAATTGGAGAACTTGGTGACAACTGGTAAGATCGAAGGGAACAGACCAAGAGGAAGACCTAGAAGCAAATACCTGGATGGCTTGACCTCGTGGCATGGTCGAGACAGAAACACAGAGCTGATCCACGACTCTGGTGATTGAATGAGATGGCAAAACATGACCGCCCACGCTTACCGGCATGGCACATGATGGGTGGATGGAGTTGCCTTTCTTTCATTTCTGTCTCTGCGGCTAATTGCCTTTCTTTCATCTCTTTTTCAACTGTTATTCTCTCTCGTTCTAAAGCCATTTCCTTCTCTGTTAATTCTTTCTGAAATGCAAGCACTTTTTCCTTGCTTTCTTTCTCAGCAGCTAACCTTTCTTGTTTTTCTTCTCTTTCACGTGATGCTTGAAGTTGTTTCTCCTCCTTTTGCTGCATCTGGAATTCCTTGAACTCTTGCTTTGCCCATGTCCTGAGCTCGAGACCGGTTAAACCAGACTTCTCACCCATGTTCATGAAGTATTGTAGTGTTGACATCTGTCCTAACTTGCGCTAGTAACTTATCTAGCTGCAATAAAATAGCGAAGTGCAAAAGAATCGACAAGATGCAATAATGTTGTCCAAAGATCAGATAGTATATATATAGAAATACCAATGTTTAACGAAATGTCAACTTGAAACTCAACAATAATGTAGAATTGAATAACAAATGAAATTCAGCAATCTTAAAACTGATTCAGTGCCAAACAAAACATGGGTTTTGCCCAAGCAGAAATTGATGTAAGAAAATGAGAAGTAGGGTTATGTCATAATACTGATCTAAAAATTGTTAAAATGGTAGTAAATATATTGTATTATATATCAAATTAAAGGACATTGCACACGGAACACATTGGTATTGCTAATGTTGCTAAAAGTTAGAAATATAATAATAATATTAGCAGATGTTGTAAAAAATAAATTGATGACAGAGGTGACAAGTACGTGAAATTTCCACTTACCAAGGCGCTACTGCTCCAACGCTGTTTATATTCCAATGAAACTTACTGAATTATGATAACTACACCACTTTGCTACACAAATATCACTAGAACAGCTCCATAACACCAATAAATCACAATAAAAACATACTATTTTGAAGCGCATTATTGTCACATAAAATAGAAAATGTCGGAAAATCACGAGACAGGTGTTGACCGTTTTCTGCTGATAAACACAAAATTTACGCTATTTTTTATTTAGTTATAATTATTATTCTTTTAAATTTAATTATTTAAATACTCCTTAAATACTTTGTGATAGGCAAAGCAAACTTTAGGGGCACAAATGTGGCCCATTAGCTAATTCGACATGATGACAAACTTTCACGGTTAGCGGCTAAACCAGCTAAGGTAGCCGGTTTGTTTACATTCATACACCAGTTAATTTTAACCAAACAACCACATTTAACATGTGCTATCAGTTTAGAATCGTTCACAAAGTCCTTTAAATCAGAATAACTACAATCTAAATTGTTTAAAACTATTATCTAATGTAAATATGTGAGGCCGAAAATCAGGGTCGATGCCGTTGTCAAATCAGAAAAGTAAACAAACCTTTTAACTACGAATGTTCCCTCAATATTCATCCATTTTCTGCCTCCATTCTGCATTTTCATGGCCTGTGTGTAAATGAAAAACCTTCTTCATACGAAAAACGTAATTTCGGGGCATTCAAATTAAGATTGGCATGCAAACGAAACAAAAAAACGAACTGCTAAGATCTCGGCAATACAGTGATCAAGGGGCAAAAAAGTTGAGACTGTTTGGAAACTGAGTGATCGTCGGCATCGAATCAGTTAATGTAATAGAAACCGGCCTAAGCGTTATCCTATGTAAATAACAGAAAATAGTATAAAAAAAATATATGCAGTATAAATAATATAATAACACTAGACAGTTAACAGTTACAAGAGAAAACGAGTGACGTGCAAAGTAACCATATATTCCTTCTAATAAAAGACAATAACACTGACTAGCGATACATAGGTAACCAACATATAACACCACTACAACACACTACTAGTACTGACAACACGTGAGACCGCCACAAACTAAATTTGTAACGAGCTGACGAGTGTAAGTACGAAACGTCTTCTTACGTTAGTTAATTATTTTAACTACCACAAGAAGAGCCCACCAACCACCCACTGTGTCAATTCAATTACGAATTGGTCATCGCTAAATAATTTGTATCTTACATATGCACCCAATTAAACAACAATGAACATAACCATCAACAAACCATACTGTCCTTATGTTGGCGTGATCCGTAGATAATGAAAGCGCTGAAGTGTGTATGGTATCTGATAATGATAGATACCAGTGGTGGTTTGATGTCGGTATGTAGTAGTACGTGAACTGACTAATGCTGTCCGTCTATGTAGAGATTAGTATTGGTGTTGATTTCCAAAACTGAGGCAGAGATTTATGGAATATATATTTCAGTAATAAAATGTGACACCCGTGGCAACGCGCTCGCTGTATCGGACGAATTAACACTAACAGCGGCGGTGTCACTGTTTTAAGGTGTGGACCTTCCGCTGAACCTTGAGCTGCCCAGTCTGTATGGTGGTGTACAACGATTCTGCTTGTTTATCTCCTGTGTAAGTCAATGTATGTGTATAGTCCAATGATGCCCACTCTTGTATGAGTCGACGTTCGAAAGTGTGTTGGCTTTCGGTAAATATTATATTTCGGGGTGTAGATTCCTTCTCCCGAAAGCTCCGGTAAATAAATTCCACGTAATCGTAATAATCATGTTCAGGTTTCCTTTGGAATGTTGCTGCTGGACGACGTTGTCGGTGAAGGTCAAGTCTCTAATGTATTAGCATCTGAGTTCACCTATCCGTAGGGATACTAGTCCAGAACAATTGTTAATGTCCTGTCCATAATTTCTGTGGGAGTTATTAGGTCCAATGTAAGTTGACTCTGTCTTCAGTATGTTTGATGAAGAATACGTGATATGGAACATGATATTGTGAAGGATATAGACTCTCTTCTGTTGTACTGAATGTGAAACTAGTCGTCATTGGTGTTGAACTGTTCGTACCATGATTTTGAGTACGTTTAAATGTCCGTCCTACCTTATTCCTAAGTGGTTAGTGGTAAACATCACGTATTCCTTGCGTACACGAATCCGAATCGATCTACACATAAATATTTAAAGACATCATCGAGGTGTGCTGCAGTTTAGGTACGTGCGAAATGGTGCGTAATGGTGGCTATTGGCTCAAAGTTGTTGATTTTCCCGAATCCGAGTCCACAAGTGCCAGACTGTAAGTCCCTCTTCATTCTGCTTTGCCATGTATATATTATCGAACTTAACAGTAGGCATTAAGCTCACTCTAACGGAGTGAAGATAACAGTCAATGAATCAACGGTGAACTTTAAAAGATGAAGCAACGTGTGAGTTCACAAAGCGAACACTGCTTTAATCCAGCAGCTGACATAGTTACAATAAACATCTTCTACGGTACTCTTGGAAGGCCTGTTGTTGCCAGGGCGGCAACTAAGATATATGTACACTAAGATGAATTACTCAAACCTGTTACAAGTTCGCCACTGTTGTTACTCTTCTATATCTCTCCTTCTTTCGTTCACACCGGCTGTCTTTGCTGTCATATTAATCCGATCCTGTCTAGCTTCTGCCCATCGTTCTTGGATCCATGGCGTTACTAATCTTCGGTGATATACTTCTAACTGTCATTCACTTGATAGCCACTGCTATATTGCCAACCATTCGATAGTCACACCAATTTGTTAGAGAATTCCTATGCACGACCTTTCATCTTGATAACCCCACAACGTATGTTTTTGTTGTCAAGATTACGTCGGCGTGACGTTTCCCGTTGTCAACTTGTGTCCCTTAGTTTTCTCTGCACCTTTTGTCTTCTAGACTTCTTCACATCCTTCCTATGACGTAATTCGGGCACCTGCTCTGTGGCAGTATGCCCCCCTCCTTTAAATGATGTAATCATTTATCTACCTCGCGATTACTAAAGCCTGCCCAATAGCAATGCCGACATCATGAGTCATATACAATGCTAAGTACGACGTTATGGCCCCCTATTAATTACAAACACACAATTAAAAAAATATCATATGAAGGGCACGCCCCCAGTCTACAATCTCACGGTAGATGTCATGTAGCCAGCCTATAGGAAGGCTGTACTAACTAATTATACAAATTAGTCCCTTACATATCCATTTGGACAAGTGTCCTCACTCTGGGTCAATACCCGAAGTCGGGGACGTGAGTAAACAACAGGTACCAAGTCGTCAATACCAGTGAACGCTCTATAATTGTCAGTGACTTATATATCCACAGGTGTGTTTATCGCATGTATAAGGCATAAATAGGTGAGGTGTTCCGCCTTCGTTGAAGATATAGTGCCATCGTATGAACTCTGAGACTTATCTATCATTGACCTGTTGACCATAAACGAATTTAATTTGTGTGTAATTCCATGGACTCCTTCTCTATGTGTGGCGCGATCATACAGTAGCGTACCCTTCTAATGATTATATCAGAACATGTTGACGGCAATGAATATAATAATCTAATTACAAACACTTATTAACTAATTAACCATCATAACGAACGAACGTAAACATTCAATTATACTAAATTTAACTATTGCGAATACTCTAATTACCTAATTGCGTGCATGATAAATAATAATAATATAATGTTTGTATCACTGATAATACTATATCACCACATATAACTGTTTATCATTTCATTAATTTGTTCAATGTTATTATGGTGTCACACAATAGTGTCAATACAATTACACCTAATCACATATCAAAACCATATATAGACTCAATCCTCGAATACTCGACTCTTGAAAGTTCGTAGACTATACAGAATCAAATAGGACCATCATCCCAGTATACGACGTATGTAGAAAATTAATAATTCCATCCTGCCGTATCTCATGTCATTTCATCATGTCTCTGCCAACAATGAAAAAATAAACATATGTACATATCTGACTAACACTATGTAACATAATTTGTTGGTTGTTATGCAAATTGCTATCTAATCAGGTGCATCTGTAATATAATCTATCGCCTAAATACTCTATAAACGAATACCGATAAACATTAAGAACTAAAAACTCAACTGTGTATAAGACCTATCGATTTTAAAGTCGACTAAGAAGATCTTTAAGAATATCATCATTGTCTATAACTTAGCAGATCTTGAAGTGTAGTCTTGCGAAGAATCATAAACAACAAAGACTTAAGACTTCTAAGAAAATATCAGAAATATGAACATAATATTCAGATTGATAATGTTAGTGATACCGTTAACAAGCAGTCTGATAGCTAAAGTAGAGAATAGGATTAAGTTTGCTATCTGAGATTGTAAAATAAGGTATAACAGATAGCATGGGAAATCGCTTTGAAAAGTTGCCTTTATATCAGCGAATTTCTGAACGAACATTTGGCCATAATATTTTGTGCTTGTTAATAACAGTAGTCAATGTGTATGCAATATTCACATTCAATCAATCACTCATGCTTTCATATTTTCCGTTTTGTTCATTCTACCATTTTCTCTTTCGTTCTTTCTTTCTTTCAATTTGGTGGTGTATTTTCCCGGACAATGTGTAATTATTGTACGATTTTATCTCTGATACTAGAGTTTATTAAATGTGAGACAAGTTTGTGTAATATACGACCGGAACAACTGATGTTGAGAAAAGTCAAGTATATTATGTAACATAAGACAATTGTGACTTGTAAGACTTTATATAACTGTTGTCTAACATTACTACTGGTTTGTGTGTACATTGTGTGTACGTGAACATCAAAATGTCTGATATGTAAGACAATGTTCGCATTTAATCTCGAAGTGTGAAAGTATAATTTTGACATAAATTTCCATATTTGTGTATATATGTTTGTGACTACACACTCGTAATAAGTGAAGATCATTTGTAGTATCATCATCATGTGCCATGTACTGGTGCTTATGAGGTGCCAATTACCATGTTTAGCTTGTTTAGATGGTATGCTTTTGACACAAGTTTGTAGTGTAGGATCTTGTTTTTGTTCATTAGCTAAGTCAGCTGTCAGTGTGATAATGTTCTGAGTATTGTCATTGTCAGTCTGAAAAGATTGTTCTTTTTGTCTCCGCATTTGGGCTCTTGTGACAGCATTCGTTTGAGTGTGGTCAATCTCCCATTGAATTGCCTCTTCGTGAGTGTAATCATTTGCATTGGGTACATTCCCAATAAGTAACCCGGCACAAGGATTAGGCAGTACTGCTGCATTTACTGTGCCTTCAAAGTATGGAGATTGTATTGTGATTGTGGCAATTTTATATCTCTCTATTGTGCCACCAAAAGTTCTGCAGGCAACAGTTTTGCCTGTGTAATTTTCTTCTTTTATTAACTTTTGGTCAACTCCAATAATTGAAGCCCCTGAATCACGAATGCAGGTAGTAGGTTCTCCATTCACCCATGCTTGGTGAACTTTAAGTGTGCCATTCTGAATATTAGCAGCATTGGCTTCATGAATGGTTTCTAGACATTCGTCAATAGGGATGTCTTTCTCAGTCTTGTCTGATGTGTCACTATACTGTTGTATGATAGCTGCATGTGTTTCTTCTATGTCCTCAGATTCACTACTGGAGAACACATAGGCAATATTTGCTTCTTTCGAAGTATTTCTCATCGCGCATGACTGACTGGTATGCCAGTACGCCCGAGAAGAAAAATATTTAATACTCCTCTTGTATGAGTCATACTTACTTCTTTTCTTTGTCGTGATATCTCTTAAATATGCCGCATATCCAGGATGTTGATCACACATTTCTAGAGACCCGTGTGACAATTTTCAATGTTGGCATCGATTGAAGTGTCCCTTTCTTGGTCTATCGGCATCTCTATTCGAGTTCTGATATGGACCCCTATTTCTATTTGAAAATTTCTTAAACTTACCCTTACCTTTTTGATTCTGGATTCTTGCGCTAGCCCCTATCACAAGTTCTGGATGTGCACAGTCAGCAAATATGTCACGGTGCGCGTTGTAGAACGATTCACCCCGTGACTCCATCTCACTAAGTGACTTACATTTATTCTCTACTAAGAATACAGACATAGCTTCAGGTACGGCAGATAGAAGTTTGTCTCTTTGTATCAAGTCACGTATCTTATCGAAATCAGAACCAACGTCTGCTGCTCTTAACCACTTGTCAAAGCAAGAAGATGTTTCAGAAACAAAGTCGAGGAATGTTTGATTAGACTTAGGAGTAAGAGTCTTAAATTTTATATGTAAACCAGCTTCGTCAAGACTGAAGTGTGCAAGACCTCTATCTCGCATGTATTTGTAGTTGGTTCGCAAGTTTTCAGGAATCAGTTCAATCACGTTTAAAGGTTCCAGCGCGAGATGTCGATGAAATAAGATTGGTAAGCCCTGATCAGGAATCTCATAGAATTTTGCTAAAACTTCGAAATTAGTAATCCAGGAACTAACAAATCACGTTGTTGGAAGTTACGAATCAGCCCTTGGTATTTCTTAACTGGATCACTGTGTTTTGCTTGTATTCTTTCTCGTTTCATCTCAGATTCACGCTCCATTTCCAATGTCTTAACCTTTAAAATTCCCTTCAAGTTCCTTGTCCTTCAAAAGTGCTTCGGCCGCAAGTTATTCTTTCTCAAATGCTAGTTGTCCTTTCGTAGACATTCAGAGAGTAGTGCAGCAGAAACTTCGGCCCACGCGGGACTCCTGGCTGAGCAGCAAAGCTGATGAAATTCAAGGCTTTGCTGACAGACATGATATGAAAATCTTCTACGACTCACAGAAAGCGGTCTGTGGTCCATACATCACCAGGCACAGCTCCCTTCCTCAGTGCAGGTGGGGGTGCATTGGTCACAAATAAGAAAGACATCCTTCAGCGCTGGGCAGAACATTTCAGCAACATCTTAAATGCAACTTCTTTCTTAGATGATGAAACCATCAACTGCCGTCCTCAAGTTCCCATCAATGATACACTTGATGACCTGACAACCACAGTGGAAGTAAACAAAGCCATCCAGCAACTCTCCAGCGGCAAGGCACCTGATCCGGACTCCATCCCGGCAGATATATACAAGGCAGGTGGGCCGGTCCTAACAGAGCAGCTTCACCAAGTCTTTACAACCATATGGGTGAACGAGACCATGCCACAAGATTTCAAGGACGCGCCAATAGTCCACCTTTACGAACAAAAAGGAAACCGCCAATCCCGTGACAACCACCGAGGCATCTCCTTGCTTTCAATTGCAGGGAAGATACTCGCCAGAATTCTTCTCAATCGCCTCACGGCCCATCTCGATCAAGGTCTTCTTCCCGAGAGCCAGTGTGGCTTCAGAAAAGAACGTGGAACTGTTGACATGATTTTCGCTGCAAGGCAGCTGCAAGAGAAATGTCAGGAACAGAACTGCGAAATGTTCTCCACTTTCATTGACCTTACCAAGGCTTTTGATACAGCCAGCAGAGAAGGACTGTGGAAGATTATGGCAAAATATGGCTGTCCACGAAAGTTTGTCCAAATAGTGCGGCTATTTCATGATGGCATGCAGGCAAGAGTACAGGAAAATGGTGAACTGTCTGAGCCCTTTCCTGTCACCAATGGAGTGAAACAAGGATGTGTCCTGGCACCAACACTGTTCAGCCTCATGTTTTCAGCTATGTTGACGAATGCCTTCGAGAACAACGACATTGGAATAGACATCAACTACCGCATGGATGGAAAGTTATTCAATCTCAGAAGGCTGAAAGCTAAAACCAAAATTGACAGCGACACCGTCAGAGAGCTCCTGTTTGCTGATGATTGCGCTCTATACGCCAACTCAGAGGCGGACATGCAACATAATGTTTCAGCTTTCTCACATGCCTGTGCCAACTTTGGGCTCAATATCAATTTGGAGAAGACTGTAGTTATGTACCAGCCAGCTCCAGGGAATAATCACACTGTGCCGAATATCAAAGTGAATGGTCATAGTCTAAGTGTTGTGGACAAATTCACCTATCTTGGCAGCACTGTGTCACAAGCTGCCACAATTGATGATGAAGTGAATGCAAGAATCTCCAAGGCCAGCGCGGCCTTTGGCAGACTGTACAAGAATGTATGGGACAGAAATGGAATAAGCCTGCAAACAAAGCTGAAAGTCTACAAAGCAGTTGTGTTATCCACATTGCTATATGCTTGTGAAACCTGGACTGTTTATCAGCGACATGCTAGGAAATTAAACCACTTCCACAAAGTCTGCCTTAGGAAATTACTGAAGATTAAATGGCAAGACAAGATCCCAGACACTCAAGTCCTAGAAAGAGCGTCCATGCCCAGTATCCACACTCTAGTAACGAAGAATCTGATTCGCTGGGCTGGTCACTTGACTCGCATGCCAGATCACAGCCTCCCTAAACGAATTTTTTACGGCGAGTTGCGTTATGGTAAACGCTCCCAAGGCGGCCAGAGGAAACGCTTTAAAGACACTCTGAAAATCTCACTGAATGCTTTTGGAATTCATCATGACACCTGGGAGACTGCAGCCAGAGACCGAAATTCGTGGCTTGCATCATTACGCAAGGGTGCAGTCACTTGTGAGGCAACCCTGACTACAAGAGCTGTGAAGAAAAGACAGAACAGAAAAACTACTGCAGAAAATCCTCCTCCAGAATCGTCAAGCATTCTTTGTCCACATTGTCAAAGAGCATTTCGAGCCAAAATAGGCCTTATCAGCCATCTTAGAACTCACGGCTCCATACTTTCAACCCCACTGGATGAAATGAATGGTCATCATCATTCTTGATGGACAAACAACAACATGCTTCTGATGTTTCCCTTATCACTTGCGATTTGAATGGACTCACACAACTTGATCAAATAATCATTTGCACACTGCCTGGCAGTCTTTTGCACATCCTTCCTAGCTTTCTTTAGCTCACTCTGAGTGTTACGCGTTGGTCTTTCCTTGTTTCTTAAGAGAGCTATCTTCTTCTTATCAATCAAGGGCTGCAGCGTGTGGCTGTTTGCCGCAAACCAGTCCTGCCTCTTATGATCCACAGTGCCGTAAACCCCTACGGCAGTTTTCATAAAGAGTTTTCTTAAGTTGACCCCTCTTTTCATTTACTGTAACATTTTCTGGTGTATCAGTGAAAGCGTCTTCAAGTTGCAGTTGACACTGAAAGCTCTTTTCAGAATCGCGAGTGTTAATAATATTAATTCTGGGGCTAGATTTGTGTTTAGCTGTGTAGATTCTCTTTGGTCTCAGTCTAACCCTTGCAACAACCAAAGATTGATCCGTATTACAGTCAGCGCTGTGGTAACTTAGAGTCAATGATATATGGTTCTGATGTATACTCCGTGTGATGATGAAGTCCAGCTGGTGCCAATGGCCGGATCTTGGATATTTCCACGTGACGTTATGCAGCTCTTTAGTTTTAAAAAATGAGTTTGTAATACCTAGGTCATTTCTGGAGCAATGCTCCAGCAGCCTTTGCCCATTTTCATTCATGCGACCGATGTTGTATTTTCCAAGGCACACTAGCCATGAATGCCAGTCCTTGCCCACACGAGCATTGAAATCACC
>JACEFZ010007781.1:1067500-1130000 GCA_014155875.1 Cepaea nemoralis
TCCAATGCTTGTTCTGAATTTGGTTTAACAATTTGCAAAAAGAATACACAGATTATGTCACAAGGTGCACATGGGGTACCATCAATCTTTATTGATGACACCGAACTAGAGATGGTAGACCATTTTACATATCTAGGATCAGTGGTAAATAGCAAATTATCCCTAGATCAAGAAATCAACATTCGGACTGGTAAGGCAGCAACAACAATGAACAGGTTAAGAAAAAGAGTCTGAGAGAACAGGAAGCTTAACGCAAAAACAAAAGTCCTTGTCTATCAAGCCTGTGTCCTTGGTACTCTTCTTTATGGCAGTGAAACCTGGACAACTTACTCATACCAAGAGAAACATTTAAACAGCTTTCATATGCGGTGTCTGCGAAGAGATTCTTGGTATTAAGTGGCAAGACAAAATCACAAATACTGAAGTATTGGAAAGATCAGGTTGTGTGACGGTTTATTCCATGCTCAGTCTTCGTAGACTTAGATGGATAGGACATCTTAGATGATGGATAATGGTAGAATACCAAAGGACATCTTTTTTGGTGAATTATAGATGGGTAAGAGATCTCAGGGTCGGCCTCTACTACGATACAAAGATGTGTGTAAGCGGGACATGATTGATACAGGCATTGATAATGCACATTGGGATCATGTCGCCACTGAACGTGTTGCATGGAGGGCAAACATCAGAAATGGAATAAAGAAAACGGAGAAAATTATTGAAGATAAGTCACACACCGAGCGTTTGAGACGTAAGATGGTGCATGATGTTGGAAATGACCATGTTTTCACATGCACCCACTGTGAACTGACATTTACAGCGCAAATTGGCCTTATCAGTCATATTCGCTACCGCCATAGGTAAAAGTTATTATGCCTTTAAAGCACAAACTATCGTCTGTCAAGACGGAAAGGTGCCAATGATGATTATGATGTTTGTCTTCCTGCATAGTGTTGTCTGCCACACCTCTTTTAACTTTTCTTTTCTCGTAGTCTCATCATGATTGCAGATTCACAGTCATCGCTTAGTTCTCGCAAAAGCCTTATTTCTCACGGAATATTCAGTATGTCAGACTGGTCCATGGCTCGTCCGCCCTCCACAGTAGCCTTACTCGCAAGCTCATTTCCTTGTACACCCGCATGCTTTTGCAAAAAATTGATACTAATCTTTGCCAGCCGTGACCGCCCCAGAGACCAACCACTGTCTACGGGTCCAACCAATCTTAATCTTCCTGAGCTTACTCATTGAGTCACTATGGAAGCATGCCCGAGTGAAGGCCTGTGTCTCGAGCCCATGTTATTGCTTTACTTACTGCCATGACCTCCATAGTCAGACTACTTATGGTCAAGGCAAAGTCATCAGAATCTTCCTTCACAATTCTCCCTCCAGCCTGAGCCGTAAAAGCCCACGAACTTTTCACACGTCGAACGACCGAACCATCTGTGTAAATTACAGCATCGCCTTCTAAAGAGTTCTCGAAAATCAAAGCCTGTACTTCCACCTCCACAGCAGCCGCATTTTCTTGTATGATTTTCTGTCCAGTTGAATGCAAACTGACAAGGACGTTCATAACTTTTTTGGCACTTGTATCTACTCCTCGCCAGGTTCTAAGTCCTCAAGTGAACACACCTGTTGAAGAATGTCTTCGGCTTGAACCATCCACGACTTTCTTCTTTTTTAATAGCACCGTCCTTTGCCTTCTTAATTTCACTGTGCAGTGGATGTTGTGTGGTTGCATTGACTCTGATGTAGGCACCTGCCCGGCAAATTTTTATTCTGTTCCCCATGGTTGGAAAATCAAGAAGGTAGCGGCGCATCACCCTGCATAATTTATCTCTTATAACACCCAAGTATAATACGCTTAGCTTCTTTCTGTATCCTCCCCATCATTTCCATCTGCTTATGGCCGAGTCATGATCACCATCGCATATTCAAATACAGAAAGGACCAGACCCTCTTATAGAAGACATAGATGGCGCTGCTCACAGTTTGCGAAGTCATCACCCTCATCGCAGCCAAACTCCGCTTGGCCTTTGTTATCACAATATCTGTGCGCTCAGTATAAGCAAGGCTTCGATCAAATCGTATTCCCAGGGATTTCATTGCCTGTGTTCTTTCCAAAATCTCTGAGCACAGAGTTGCAGTTGGTGTTGGAGTGTTGACAATATGGTTATTCAAAGAGAAACATGTCACTGCTGCCTTCGTTGGGTTGACCATTGCACCAGCTTCACCACACCAAGTGCTTAATCGATTGAGTTATGTTTGTAGTTCCACAGTAACCTGATCTCTATCCTTACCATGGCGATACACAAACACATCGTCGGCATACGACAATGTCCTCCCCCGTCCTGTGATCTGCTCACCGGTGATTCTCACAGTGTAGGCACTGGGGATAATGGTGATCTTGTGGCAGGCCAGGATATATTAATGTTTTTTTTTCTCTCTTAAGTCCAGCTGCCATATCTAAAAACTACTTTCCATTGGAAGAGGGCGGCAGACATCCAATTAAGAAGGAATGGCTTATCTTGCGTTCAAGAACTGAACGATTAAGAAATCAAACGGTACTATGTTGTGCGCATCCTCAAAATCAATTGTTGCATCGCATGTTTAGAATGTCTGAGTGGAAGCCTTTATACACATCATGGGTACATTCTGCTGCGTTGGTCCAGGTTTCTCTGTTTTGAAGGTACACCGCCCCCCCCCCCCCCCCCCAATCCCAGGTAGATGGGAAAAGACATTGCCTCTCTAACCGGCTTGATATTTTTCTCGCAATTAACTTCTCCAGCAGCTTGCCTATTGTATTTAGCATGGTGATTACCCGATAACCCTGAATGCATCGTGTGGTCTTTGCCAGCCTTCTGCAAGTTAATCAGATAGCTGTATAACCACTCCTCACTGATGCTATTACTTGATATGCTGCTACTGTGCACATCTGGTAGCTCCTCCAACTCGTTTTCGGTACACATATTAATGTCATCATCCGTATACAATCTGGCCCTTTTGCGCTGTTCTTTGTTCGTCGAAGCACAGCCCTTATCTCTTTCACTGCCACTGTCTCTTCTTCTGAAATTTTCTGGGATTTACACCTATCTGAGGTACCCGTCTTGGTAAATGTTCGTCTTCTCATGTCTTTCTCGTTGCTCTGCTCTAGGTAGTGTTCTAAAAGGACCTTGACCATATCCTCATCAGTCCTCTGCCAGATGAGATCAGCACCCTGGAAGTCAGGAATACTCTTATCCTTGACCACACAATTCATACTTTTATGTAGTCGCCAAAACAATCTCAGTGACTTGTCTTTGCTTATTCTTTGACACAACTCTGTCCATTTCTCACTCCATGTGAAATGTACCCATGACAGCGTCATATGTGGCCTTTTGTTTTCAATTTCCAACCATTGAGAGACTCTAACGTTGTCAAATGACATTACCTTTGTTTTTGTCAATGTCCAGCCGTTGAGAGACTTTAACTTTGTTACATGACATTTGGAAGACGTTCTCATTGACATGAGCTCCTAAGTGTACACTGCCTAAATAGGTACCAGAAAATGTATGGAGTGCAAAGATGGTCGTTGTGATACTGACTACGTCACCAGTATATTGGTTTAAAAACATGAACCTTGCACCAAATACCCACAACGCATCAAATGGTGAAAATAGATCCTTTGCTAATAAATAAACGACACACGGGACATCCTATTTTTTGACCTTGTCTGAACAGACTAGGCTAGTCATCCACTGCTCAGATATCAAATTTTTGTTAAAACAAATATCAGAAGCAGAACCTGCTGTGAGTCTGATGTGATAGGACCATCCCAGTTTGTAAGCTTGGATGGCAAGGAGGAATAGATAGCCAGTTTCTTCCTCAGTTGGCGGACAACGATCTCATGCGTCGAAGCCCCGCACAACAGCGTTCATGACATTATCTGCGCAGCCCCCTAACAGCTACACTAACCTGCCCACGTTCAGACGTACCTTTTTTCGTAACGTTCACTGAAATCGTTCCTACCAACTCTAGGTTACCAATGCCAAACCTGGCCAATGACAGAAAAAGAGAAAAGAAAAATTACAACCACATAAATGAGATTCCTGAGAAGAATACTCAATGTATAGGGTGTATTTGTAATGACTGTGCAGTGTTTGAAAATATTGCTGGTCCAAGTTTTGTATTCACCCTCTGCACTGTTCATGCAACATAATAGGTAAATACTAAACTTGGACCGGCAATATTTTCAAACACTGCTCAGTAACTAAAAATGCACCCTATATCAAGAAGAGAGAAAATCAGAAATGAAGATATCAGGACTAAAGTGAGGGTTATAGCAGTGCTAGAGTTTATTAGAAATTAGCAAATTAAAATGTTTGGCATATAACTATGTTACAAACTAACAATATACAACAACAACCAATGATGTACAGACCAAATGAAAGCAGAAGAAGAGGCCGACCATGTAAACGATGGACAGAGGGAATAGCAGAGTCCACAGGAATCTCGATACATGAAGCCCGTGAACGGGCACTCTCCCGCTGTTTATGCTTCACCTCGACACCGCAAGGTAGCGGAGGAACGAGGAACAAGATGAGATGATAAGACCGAAACCGTAGGCCTATTCAGTCAGCACTTTTCAAGCTGGGTGTACATCTTATCCCCTATAGTTCCGTACATTAATTAATACATCAGGTCAGCTGGCAACGTTTACTTAATCTCTTCCTGCTGTTATATTTGCGCACCAGGAAATCTGCAGTAGCCTAAAAAAAAAAAACAGCCTTCTTGTAAAATTACTCTGGTTATTTTTTTCCCTGCCGCTTGCGGCATTATCAGATGTCAAGCTGCCTTGGTAGCACACACGTCTTAATACGTCTGCAACTGAAATCGTGCGTGACTTTAACTTCATGAACAATTTAACGAAATGAGGAAGTATAAATCTAAATAGATAGCGCATAATATTAACCAGTAAGTAATTTTTTTTTTAATCAAAGCATAGAATTGTCTCTTACATAACTCATGTTAAATTCCTATAAGATGTACATTACTTTTCACGGCTGTTCCTCATTATTTATTCGGTTTTAGTTCTCTTTGCTGTGTATTTGTGGGATTTTGTATTGTCTCTGCAAACATACAGACCAATAAAAATATTATAACTGCAACGAGAAGAAGAGTGTTATGGTGCTACGTAGAACTTTTGTATGGATGTGAGACGTGGACAATGAGCAGACAAGATAACAAACATCTGATGGCTGTGGAAATGTGGTTTCTGAGGAAAAATGCAAGGAATACCACGGACAGTCATAAAAACCAATGAGCAAGTCCTACAAGAAGCACATGATAACCGTAAACTGATTAAAGAAATTAGACGAAGACAGTCAACGTTTTTTTTTCCACACGTTAATGGAAGAAATAAACTAGAGAACTTGGTGACAACTGGCAAGATCTGGTAGTAAAGAACTCGCAAGGCAGAAACGTTAATATCTGGATGGCAAGGCCACGTGGCATCGTCGATATAAGAACACTGAGCTGATCCACGACTCTGGTGATCGAGTGAGATGGCGAAACATGGCCGCCTGCGTTTATTGGCATGACACATGATGATGATGTATGCTACCCGGGAGCTAGTTTAGCGCGGCGATTAGCGAGATTGTCTACAGACCAGGGGATCGTGTATTCAAATCCCAATTCAAGCGCGGTCTTTTTGTAAAATTCCACTTAACTAATTATATGGATTGTTTGCTCTGGCCATGTGAGAGTTTGAAGGAATGAACAGGCTGATAGGCTGGGAGGATTGTACCTCTTGCTGGTAGATTACTTATAGGACAAGGGGGGGGGGGGGGGTGGTCGTTCGCCTGTGGGACCAGGTGGGGATTGTGGGGAAACAGATTGAGAATCCTGTATATGGAAAGAATGAGTTTGCGAGGAATCGGCAGGGGTTCTGGGAAAATCTCAAAACTGAGAGGGAAGACCTGGAGAACTTTCAACCGTATAACGGTAGTAACGATTAATAGTGTGACTCTTCTCTGGCTGTTGAACGAGGGAACGGAAGAAGAAGAAGAAGAAGAAGAAGAAGAAGAAGAAGAAGAAGAAGAAGAAGAAGAAGAAGAAGAAGAAGAAGTCAGGCTACCTAGGAATACATCTATCGTAGCCTCTCATCCTAAAGCTTGGATGGTTACGCTTTTGTTACAACTGTAAATTGTTTTCATTTATCTCGTGGCCACACTTCTTCTACCGCTAGAAACTAAACATTCGCAAGATGTTCCCTCAAAACTAGCCGAAACAACTTGGATCGTGCGAATGTGTGTGGGCATTTTATACAACAGATCTCAGAAGTCTATTCCTTTGTGTGTGTGTCTGTGTATGCGTGCGTGGGTGCGTGGGTGTGTGCGCGCGCTCGCATGTGCGTGTGTGTGTGTGTGTGGTGTGTGTCTGTGTGTGTGTGTGTACTTCACGATGTTTTCCAATGCTGCTCTTCTCATAATGTTAAATTATGATTATTTTTATTTTTATCTCTTGCTTATAGTTGTCCATGATGTTCTACTGTCATTTGCATCTTCCTGGAAATCGTATTCCCTGACCGTTCAAAATATTGGCACTAATCGTCTGGGAAATAACACTCTGCTGCCTCCAAGCTTATCATGATTAGCGTCTGTCTGTGTATATCTGTTTGTGAGAGACAGACAGACAGACAGACAGACAGACAGACAGACAGACAGAGAAGAGAGAGAGAGAGAGAGAGAGAGAGAGAGAGAGAGAGAGAGAGAGAGAGAGAGAGAGACTTACGTTAGTACTCGATGTATGTATGGGTATCTTCCAGATGTTTACACAGATGGCAACCACGCGCAGGACCACATCACGCCAACCAGTCACCACGTCAGAGGTAACACTAAACAGGTACATTTGTACACGCTTTAGTTCTCCGTGGCTATGTGGTTACGCCGCCTGCCTAAAGCTCCGAAGCTCTTGGGTTCGATTCCTAGCTACTTCGTTCGGTTCAAGAGTGCAATACCCTCAGAGACTCCTGGTGGGCGTCGCTGGAGCTACGGAAATCGTGCTTCGTGCGACGCTTTCGGCAGACCGCCCTGAGGAAATAGACAGAGCCCTATGGGATAAAACCCGTTACATTAAAGTCGACCTCTTGGCTTTAAACCTTTTGTTTAAACGTATACACGCTGACACAGTGCCGCATTACTCGACAACGTGAAACTGACAGATAACATGGGCATCGGCATTACACCAGATTACAGAACGAACGTCCTTCCTCTCAAGTGTCACATAAACTTCTCGGCTTTAAACGTCAACGGACATTTCAAACTCCGCAGTCAGACTATATAGGAACACAGCTATCGCAGCCTCTCGTTGAATCCAACACAATCACCAAGCTTGGATGGTTGCACTTTTGTTACAACTGTAAATTGTTATTATTTATCTTGTGGCCACACTTCTGTCAATCCTAGATACTGACTATGAGCATCATGTTCCCTCATAAATAGTCCAGACAACTTGAACCGTTGCGACAGGTCTAAACTGGTTGTACAGGAGCATCAGAAGTTTATTCCGTTGTCACACACACACACACACACACACACACACACACACACACACACACACACACTGATGCCTTCGCAGCGCACACACGTGCACACACACATAAACACTCACACGCCCACACACACACACACACACACACACACACACACACACACACACACACACACACACCGAGAGAGAAGGTACTAGACATTTTGACTTCATAACATGGGGCAACATCGATATAAGAAATTATTGGTAGTACACAAGATAGAAGGTTTGCTGACAGAAATGACCACCAACGACACACGGCATTGACAATGAAAAGAAGAACTACGAATAAATTGTATCCTTCAGTGATACTGTGTATGATATGTTGACAATGTCATGCTCTTACAGTGTTTATTTAAAGACTTGATAACTGTTCTCTCAAGACTGGAGTAAATGCGCAGGCTGATAGACTGGCTGTTGTCACATCTTTGAGCAGTCGCTAAATTATGGCAAGGCATATGCGGTGAAGGCGACACAATTACCAACACAATTTTCCGTCTTCCCGTGAGAAATAAGACATCGTGGATGCACCCTCGCTCAAAACACTGGCACCTCATTGACTATGTCATCGTCAGGAAGCGTGACAGACAAGACGTTCGGGTGACAAAATCCATGTGTGGTGTCGAATATTGGACAGACCATCGTCTCATTATCTCGAAAAAAAAACATACACATCAAACCACCATGGCGTCCTCAAGGGTTAAAAGTGAAAAAAAAAATGTCACCCGTCTAACCAGCAAAGAAAAAATTCAGCTGTTTGAAAATATGCTGGAAGACCGCCTCAAACCAAATGCTGCAGCTAAACAGGGTGCGGAGACGGAGTGGAGAGCTCTAAAGGACATAATTTACAACACTGCTGTGGAAATCCCCACCCCACCCCGCCCCTACCCTCTATACACCCCCCCCCCCCCCCGCCGAAAGCATAAGAACTGGTTTGATGAAAACTCCGAAGACATCAACCAATTGCTGGCCGAGAAATATCTTCTCTACAAGGCATATTTGAATGACCCAAAGTAAACATTTAAAAAACAAAGATGGCTTCAATAACATCCGGATAGTAGTGCAGCAGAAATTTCTGCACAAGGCTGAGCAACAAAGCTGATGAGATTCAAGGCTTTGCTGACAGACATGATATGAAAAACTTCTACGACTCACTGAAAGCGGTCTATGGTCCTACATCATTAGGCATAGCTCCCCCCCCCCCCCCTCAGTGCAGATGGGGGAACATTGGTCACCGATAAGAAAAAAATCCTTCAACGCTAGGCAGAGCATTTCAGCAACATCTTACATACAACCTCCTCTTTCGATGATAAAACCATCATCTGCCTTCCTCAAGTCCCAACCATTGATACTCTTAATGACCTGCCAACCATAGTGGAAGTAAACAAAGCCATTCAGCAACTTTCCAACGGTATGGCGCATGGTCCTGACTCCATCAAAGCAGAGATATACAAGCCAGGTGGGCCGGTTCTAATAAGCAGCTTTACCAAGTCTTTACAAACATATGGGTGAACGAGACCATGCCACAAGATTTCAAGGACGCTTCAATAGTCCACCTTTACAAACGCAAAGGAAGCCGCCAATCCTGTGACAACCACCGAGGCATCTCTTTGCTTTCAATTGCAGGGAAGATACTCGCCAGAATTCTTTTCAATCGCCTCATAACCCATCTAACTAATGGTAACTAATACCTAACTGCGGTTCGCAACCGCCGATTTTTTACTATATAAAAAGTCTACAACCGCAAGCGTAACGTCACAAAAGCGGACAGCAAGTGACATTTGACCTGATAAGGAATGTAACTCACCAATAAATAATCGAATACCTCCCCTGTTACTGTTACACTGTTACCTCTCTTTTTTGTTGAGAATTTTATTTTAAATTTAATAATTGCTGTTATTATTAGTTGAGGTGGGCGGGGTTTAAACACTATCATCATACGATTAATGCTGTTAAGGTACAGTGCTCTTCTTCCTCGGTTTCTTCCTCTTTATTTTTGTCTTCTTTCTTTATCTGTATTAGGCTGGGCGTAAACACTATCATCATTCCATTGGTGATGTGTAAGGGATAGGGCTACAGGGCATTTTCTCGGGGTGGCCTAGGGACTTAGCGGATGTTGGGATGGGGGTGCAGGGGTGGACCATGGGGTCTAGTCGTGTGGGGTAGGCCTAGACGGTTCTAACCTCGAGCCGCGGCGGGTGTCATATGAAAACCGTAATAGGTAAGCATGTAAATATGGCAGTTATATTAACTGCAGCAGGATGTAGTGGCCTATACATCGGGTTACAGAGCTTCAAATAAAAACCTAAAAAAGTAAAAATGGCCGATATTATTGATTGCAGTGGGTATGGCTTAGTGAAATTCGTTGGTAAGGGATAGGTGAGTGGAGTAGTAGCTAGATAAGTGCTTCTAAACACTATCAACATACGGTTTCAGAGCTTCAAATGAAAACCTTAAAAAGGTAAAGATAGTCGGTACTATCGACTGTAAGTGGCTTGGCTATGGCTTAGTGAAATTTGTTGGTAATGGGTGGGAGAGTGGAGAAGTATCTAGATAAGTGCTTACGAACACTGTCATCATACGGTTTTCAGAGCTTCAAATGAAATAGAGTGGCGGCGTGGCTAGATAAATACGTCCGTTCCTTGATAAGAGCCGGAGGGTAAGTCTCATAATAAGGTCTAAAGATTGAACTCATAGTTGGCTGATCTGAGGGTGACCGCCTGGGTGACTCATCACGGGGCTATGTCGGCGGAGGATGGAAAGTTATTAAATCTCAGAAGGCTGAAAGCTGAAACCAAAACTAACAGCGACACCGTTTGAGAACTCCAGTTTGTTGATGATTGCACTCTATATGCCAACTCAGAGGCAGACATGCAACACAATGTTTCAGCTTTCTCATATACCTGTGCCAACTTTGGGCTCAATATCAACTTGGAGAAGACTGTAGTTATGTACCAGCCAGCTCCAGGGAATAATCACACCATGCCGAATATCAAGATGAATGGCCATAGACTACGTGTTGTGGACAAATTCACCTATCTTGGCAGCACTATGTCACAAGCTGCCACAATTGATGACGAAGTGAATTCAAGAATCTCCAAGGCCTTTAGCAGACTGTAAAAGAATGTGTGGGACAGAAATGGAATAAGTCTGTAAACAAAACTGAAAATCTACTAAGCAGTCGAATTATCCACACTGCTATATGGTTGTGAAAGCTGTACTGTTTATCAGCGACACGCTAAGAAATTAAACCATTTCCAAACAGTCCGATTAGGAAGCTATAGAAGATTAAATGGCAAAAAAAGATCCCAGACACTGAAGTCCTGGAAATAACGTCCATGCCCAGTATCCACACTCTACTGATGAAGAATCAGATTCGTTGGGCTGGTCACTTGACTCGCAAGCTCCCAAAACGAATTTGTTACGGCGATCTGCTTTATGGTAAACGCTCCCAGGGCGGCCAGAGGAAACGCTTTAAAGACACTCTGAAAATCTCACTGAAAGCTTTTGGAATTCATCTTGACACTTGGGAGACTGCTGCTAAAGACCGAAATTCCTGGCGTACATCATTACGCAAGGATGCAGTCACTTGTGAAGCAGCCAGGACTGCAGTAGCTGTGAAGAAAAGGCTGGACAGAACAAACACTGCAGGAGATCCTCCATCCTCCTCCTCGTGGAACGTCTAGCATGCTTTGCCCACATTATCAACGAACATTTCGAGCTAAAATAGGCCTTATCAGCCATCTTCAGAAGTCACGGCTATATACTTTTAACCTCACTGGATGAAATGAATGGTCACCATCATTCTTGATGGACAAACAAGATTTATTGCAGACAATGAGAATGATCTGCAACACTTGGTATATGCGGTTGTTGGGGACAGTGAACAACAAGGGTTAGAATTCAATTGTAAAAAGACACAGACTTTGGTCGCCACTAGGAAGAAGGAAATACCACAATGTAAGATACAAGTAACTGAGAACATTCTTAAACATGTGAATCGGTACAATTATCTCGGAACAGTCCTAACATCTGATGGAAGATACCAGATCTCATGAAGATGATCAGAACAAGAATCGTCATGGTAAAGGTAGCCATTCGCAAGATGGAAAACATACTGACCAATAAGAAGGTGTCATATGGAACGAGACAAATAGTGTTGAAGTGCTTAAACAAGTCGCTTTAATGTCGACAGGGTCGACTTCATTGCACCGGGTTTTACCCCATATGGCTCGGTCTCCGCAACGCGGAAAGCGTCACACAAGCACGAACTCCATAGCTCTAGTGACGACCCACAGGAGTCTCCGAAAAATTTGACCCGTGAACAGAAGGACACGGCCCGGAATCGAACCCACAACCTTCGAAGCCCGAGTCAAACGGCTTAACCACTTCGCCATGAAGACTCCCTGTGTTGAAGTGCTACATATAGCCTGTAATTTTGAATGGATGTGAAGCGTGGACAATGAGCAGACAAGCTGAAAAACATCTGATGGCTGTGGAAATGTGGTTTGTGAAGAAAATGAACAGAATAATATGGACAGACAGAAAAACCAACGATCAAGTCCTACAAGAAACAAATGAAAAGCGTAAACTGATTATAGAAACATTAGACGTAGACAGTCGCACATTTTTGCACACATTATGAGAAGAAATAAATTTGAGAACTTGGTGACTACTGGCAAAATTGAGAGAAGAGAACAATAGAAGGGCAGAGAAGTAAACACTTGGATGGCTTAACCACGTATTATGGTCGAGAAAAAAACACTGAACTGATCCATGACTCTGGTGATCGTGTGAGATTGCAAAACATGACCGCCCAAGTTTATCGGCATGCCATATGATGATGATGTGGTGAAGACTTTCGAACTATGGTTCCGTCATCCTGCTATTGAGTTGAGTGAGTGGCGCGACACTGTGAGCTGTGAATTTCGTTTGGAATGTTTTTACATCAGTCCGCCGTTGTTGTAGCGTGAACTGCAATTTTCGGAACGATGGCGGTCGGCCTGTCGCTTGGAATTGACTGACTGGATTGCCTTTTCGGTTCACGAGTGCATTTCTCTTGGAGACCCCCTAGTCGTCGCTGGAGCTATTGTGTTCGTTCTTCGTGCGATGATTTCAGCGGGCCGTCCTGCCGAAAGGGACCGAGCTATATGGGATAAATCTCTGGGCAATGAGGTCGATCCTCTCGACTTTTAATGCAGTAATGTGTGGCTGTTGGTTTTCTGGTGAATGCTGCTTCAATCGACGATGAACTGTATTTTCAGTGGAGGACTATTGTGTTGGCATTCTGACGGCGGAATTATGCACAATGTACCTGTGCGAGCTGTTGGCTTGTCGAGACTCCTGTCTTTTCCACTTTTCACATAGAGCATTGATGAGGACTGGCACATGAACGGAGCATAATGGGGACGACCCGTTGCTGTGAAGTTGGAACCGGGACTAACTAACTAACTACTTAGACTCTGGGAATGAGTTGAATGTGCAGCAAAAGAAACAAAGGACGCGAGTCTGGAAAGGCGGATTCAGCATGGGCGGGGTCAGTCTAGACAACACTCATGGCGTGGAGCAACACACAGGTGGACCTTCAGTCAGACTGCCACTGGTACCATCAGCAAGAGACCTCTTCGTTGGCTACTGAAGGAGGGGTCTGAGCACGTGAAGGAATCTCCCGAGAGCATCGATGTTGGTTCTTGATTTCATGCTTCATTTCCTCAAGGCCAATTTTATTTTCTACTATTCTCAGATTTTGCTTCTTTCCATAGCTTTTATGGGAGCCAATAAACTTCTGAATTGGTCTCATGTTATTTCAATGATATTAAATGTTCTTCAGCAATTGCCTGGTATCATGTATCTTACATTTGCTGAACACGTTTAACGCTTTCAATAGTTTACATTGTTGTTTTTTCCCCCGCATATTTAATTTTTACGGTAAACAGTGGAGGATGGACCATCTTAGCAGAATGGATGATGGTAGAATACCAAAGGACATTTTTTTTTTGGTGAATTACAGATGAGTAAGTGATCTCTACTACGATACAGTGATGTGTGTAAGCGGGACATGATTAATACAGGCATTGATAAAGTACATTGGGAGCAAGTCGCTGCTGAACGTGTTGCATGGAGGGCAAATATCAGAAATGGAATAAAGACAAAGGAAAACATAATTGCAGATAAGTCACACACCGAGCGTATGAGACGTAAGATGGTGCATGATGGTGGAAATGACCATATGTTCACATGCATCCACTGTGGACAAACATTTACAGCGCGAATTGGCCTCATCAGTCACATTCGCTACCACCACGGGTAGTAGTTATTATGCCTTTTTGAAGCACAAACTAACGTCTGTCAAGACGGCAAGGGGCCAATGATGAAACAGTGGAGTAGTCTTTTACCCTTAGAATCAGGGTTCTGTGACACCATGACATCAGATGGTTGACTGGGGCTAAGAGCAGCCGACAAGTAGTTGTTTGTCATGGTTTCAAGTTCGCGGCGGTGGACAAAGGATCACTATATAGCTACAATGGCTACGGACATCCAAGTTTGAGACGGAAGAAAGTAGATCCCTTTATAGCGGCAATGGCTGCTGTCGCCGACTAGTATGGTCACTTTCAAAAACAATGGCAGTCCATCTCCTTCACCGATGTCTAGGAAGCAATAGAACACGTCGTAGTTGTATTCAAGATGTGATAGATAATTTACACATGCCAGCAACATAGACAGGACATATGGATTATGATTGAGAGGAATTTTGAAAGACTTATGTATAATAATGAGGTGGTGGCTGGTTACGCTAATCATCTCCTTTGCTACCCTTACATTTCCTGGAGAATACTGGAAGTTGTCTACTACTTGTCGTAGCCTAATACAATATGTATTGATTAGCTCTCATAGAAGTAGAAGAAAGATATGCTTTGTCAAATGTGTAATTATGTTACAATGTCTGTAATAAGGATATAATTGTGACTGTCTCATGCGCGCACTGGTTGACTACACGCTGAAATCATCATCCTTTCTTCACAGTAGAGTCACTGAGATAACTACAGACAGTTTGCACCGACGTGGAAACTTTCGACAAATGTTGACAGAGCAGATTTAATAGATGTTGACAGAACATATTTAATAGATGTTGACAGAGCAGATTTAACAGATGTTGACAGAATAGATATAATAGATGTTGACAGAACAGATTTAACAGATGTTGATAGAACAGATGTTGCCAGAACATATTTTAACAAAACAGTTTGAACAGATGTTGACAGAACATACTTAACAGATGTTAACAGAACAGATGTTGACAGAACAGATTTAACAGATGTTGACAGAATAGATGTAACAAATGTTGACAGAACATATTTAACAGATGTTTGCAGATGAAATTTAACAGATGTTGACAGAACATATTTAACAGACGTTGACAGAACAGATTTAATAGATGTTGCGAGAACAGATTTAACAGATGTTGAGAGAACAGATTTAACAGATGTTGACATAACGGATGTAACAGATGTTGACAGATGAGATGTTGACAGAACTGATTTAACAGATGTTGACCGAACAGATTTAACAGATGTTGACATAACAGATTTAACAGATGTTGCCAGAACAGATTTAACAGATGTTGACGTAACAGATGTAACAGATGTTGACAGATTAGATGTTGACAGAACAGATTTAACAGCTGTTGACAGAACAGATTTAACAGATTTTGACTGAACAGATTTAAAATATTTTGACAGAACATATGTAACAGATGGTGAACTGATGTTGACATTATAGATTTAATAGATAATGACAGAACAGGTGTTGACATAACAAATTTAACACATGTTGGCAGAATAAATTTAACAGATGTTGACAAAACAGATGTTGATAGAACTGGTTTAACAGATGTTGACAGAACACAGATAAAAGATGTTGATAGAACAGAGTTAACATATGTTGACAGAACATATTTAATAGATGTTGACAGAACATATTTAGCAGATGTTGACAGATCAGATTTGACTGACGTTGACAGAATATATTTACCAGATTTTGACAGAATAAATTTAACATATGTTGACATAACAGATGTAACATATATTGACAGAACAGATTTAACATTTGTTGACAGAACTGATTTAACACATGTTGACAGAGCTGATTTAACTGATGTTGACAGAACAGATGTAACTGATGTTGACAGAAAAGATTTAACTGATGTTGACAGAACTGATTTAACAGATGTTGGCAGAACTGTTTTAAATGATGTTGACAGAACATAAATAATAGATCTTGACAGAACTTAGTTAATAGATTTTGACATAACAGATGTAACAGATGTTGACAGAACAGATTTAACATATGTTGACAGAACAGATTTAACATTTGTTGACATAACAGATTTAACTCATGTTGTCAGAGCTGATTTAACGATTAATTAATAATAACAAAATAGAAATTGTTAACAAATATAAAACAATTAGTAACACTATGCTCTCAAATGAAATGTTAAGATGCTTAAATATATCAAGTCAAAACTTCGAACATGGAGTAAATAAATAAAACATGTTTCATATCCTTTGCAAGATCAGCCCCAACACCGGAGTGATTTATTGAGCAATTTTACTGTTAGTAGTTTGCCATTGCTTTCCGATCAAAACGTCAATGTTGAAGTCCAACTAATCGATGTAGGGAATGAATTCGCAACCCAAACATCAGCGCACCGGAAATTTAAGTGCACAAGCATAAAAATCCGTAGTCACTAGGACTCTACTAAGTAAAAATAAATTATTTGCATATCCTTTACAGGACGTAAAAGTCAACTCTGGCATTGTTTAGCTGTTTGTAATTCCTGGTCAAGTTTACGTTCAGTAGTTTTCCAAGTTAATCCGCAACAACAATAAAGTATCTGAAACAAACCTAACAAACCCTTGGCACCAGAAAACACAACGTGCCAACTGCTTCTGTGGGATTATAAACTCTCAGTCAACACGCTGCACCAGCAAAGACATTAAGTTTTAAGAAACCTACGCCTAAGCTACAATAAAGGTTCTAAGATACACCAACCTTAAAATAAACACCCAGTTTAGACCCCTGCTGGCTTCTGAAAAGGAACAAGCAATACCTGTTTAGGATGGCAGAGACAGCATTATAAAAACAACTGCCATGGCACATTGTTTTAGACTAATGCCCTAAACCAACCCATATAAAAAATTAACCAGTGTGTATTATCCCCCACCCCCTTTTTCCCTATGTAAAGTCAGGTTTCAGTCAGATATGACAGGGCAGCCGTCTACTATAACAGTAGTCGGTACTGTCTGCTTTCTGTTAGCTCCGAATGTGGGGCGGCGCTCGCCAAACCCGACACCCCATACTGTACCACCGACTTCGGGCGGAGGAGCGCAATTGGAAAGGTAAGCCTTAACTGGTGCGAGGAAATGCAACCTAAAGACTAAATGTCGTGGCAGGGAAGACCAGGCCCTAAGACATGGTCGGCATTTGGTCTAGGATCGATGCTCTGACAGGTGGACAGTTAGAAAGCATTGCTTTGCTGATCCAGCAGCTTCTGCAGATTGCCTTGTTCCAGATGTATTGGTGTTACATTTTCTCTGGAGTAAACTAGGCAGGCCGAGAGAGGGATCATGCTGCATGGGCCTCACATGGTCTCTACAATTCAGCCCAGGCTTTGTGCTATGGAGAGGTCACATTCTCCATGGGTTGTAGTTATTTTTTTTTTTTTTAGGACAATGTAACAAACTATCATCTGTCTAGACAGCAACTTGTCAGTCGGTCATCAGCAAATTCCACCCCACCCCCACCTACCCACGTTCTCCTATGTCTACATCATTACTTCCTTGTCTCTTGCAGCCATTCTATCTTCATCTTTGATGGGTCTGAAATCTAGATAAGGCCAGATCTTGATAGTCATGAATCTGTTTCAAACAGTACCATCTCATCAATCATTTCTCTTTCATAATGAATACAGAGACATGTCATTAAAATTAACTCCGCTGTGACATCATGGAAACTGATCTATCTTTCATGTTTCTATCTGATCTTATCTCATCTTGTTACTCTTGTGGTGTCGAGGTGAAGCATAAATAGCGGTAGAGTGCCCGTTTATGGGCTTCTTATATATCGAGATTCCCGTGGACTCTGTTATTCCCTCTGTCCATCTTTTACATGGTCGGTCTCTCCTTCCTGTTCCATTTTTCTATATAAGTACCAAAAGAACTATGCAGCGAAACGTTTCAATATAATAACAAGGCAGTAGTAACATATGCTAATAGACACCATCACCCAAGGTAATATGCTTAGCAACAGTCAACTCATCTATAAAGTGTATCACGTACATACGAGGGAAGCTTTAAATGAAAACCTTAAAAGTGTGACAGAAATTACAATAACCATGTCATTGCCTTGTAACCTGCTATTATTATTGTTAAGGATGTCAAGAGTGTTAAAAAACACGTGACATTACGGTGCAGACGAACACGGTGGTGTCAAAATGACAGTTTAAAGATGGCCGCCTCACTTTTGACATGCACTAAAGAGGTGCAGCGGTCTGTTATCCGATTTTTTTTTAAATCGGTGAAGGGTTGAAGCTTATAGAAATTCATCAGCGAATGAAGGTCCAGTATGGGGATGCATGCCTGTCAGTCCAACACGTGTGTGAGTCGAGCGCGAAGGTTCAAAACGGCGAGACTTTGTGACAGGCTGTTCACGGTCCTGGTCAGGCACACAGAGTAGTGACCCCAGAGTGAGTACACACGCGACAACGACAATTTTTTTTTCTGCAGGAATTCAAACACTTTGTAGGTGCTGGAGGACTTGCATTGAACGCAGTCGTGACTACCTCGAAAAATGATCTTCTTTACATTTTCAGCATATTCTCCCAGCTTGTCTCTTCCTCGACCCTCCTCCCCCCACCCCCGACCCCCAATCCGAAACCCCCCCCCCCCCCCCCCCCATCCAATGTAAGGTTTTCGCTTGAAGTATTATCTGTCTGACCAGACCAACATCATTCTGCTTTTATTGCTGCATACACTTCTTGTTCTCACCACTGTCCAGTATCATCTAATACGTACTACAAACGACACAGACTGAAAGCGCAGCTTATCATCTCACCATCAACACACCAAACCTCTTACCCACATATAACATACCGACAAAACACTCCAGACACACTGACAGGTCTCAATCAATCTATTCATCACCTGAGCTCCCAACACAGCTATATTCTCTTCCACCACACACTAGATCAGTGGTTCTCAATTTGTTTTGGCCCATGCACCCCTTAACCATATGTTCACAATGTAATTCCCCCCCCCCCCATTTTGTATTTCTTCCCTATAAATTCCCCCCCCCCCCCCCCACTTTGTGAACAGGATACGCAGAAATGGACTTTAAATTTAACAACACATACTAGAACAAGTCTAGACGTATACATAAACCGTGATGTGTGGGTCTACTTACGTTATAAAACGAATCTCAGAAGGGTGAGAAGTACAGAACCGTGAATTATGGAGGGAAAAACAATATCAATTAATCGAGATCCGCGTGGCCGAATGGGTAAGAGCCCATGTTCTTTAACATTCGTTGTGCTGATTCCGAGTTAAGAGGTTCAACTTCTACACCAGACAGCTGGACTAAAATGTTGACCTGTCGTCTGAAGTCGGAGTGGGTTCTCCTGAAGGCGAGGGACACTGTTAATAAGGAAAGCTAATCCACACGCAGAATTCAGTCCATCACTACTATAAATAGTGTGTATGGCCTACACTGGAGTTCAAAGCGATCGAGCGCAAAAAAAAAGACACATCAAGTAATCAGTTCTTGTATTAATCTTCTTCTTCTTGTTCTTCTTGTTCTTCTTGTACTTCTTCTACTTCTTCTTCTTCTTCTTCTTCTTCTTCTTCTTCTTCTTCAGCATTCCGAGCCATAGAGGTTCTTTGCTGCAGATACGATCCGTCTCCGTTCGTCTCTCTGGTTGACCTTCTCAAAAGCCAGTCGCTGATTCCAAGTGCTTGTAGGTCTGTATGTATATTATCTCTCCACCGTCTTCTTGGTCTACCTCGGAGTCTACGGTCATTTATTTCCTGAGTGTAAGCTAGTTTTGTTTCCCTATTATCTTCCATTCTTTCCATTCTTTCTATATGCCCCAGCCATTGCAGTCTATTAGCCTTCATGATACCAGTGATTAGCGGAGACTTAAATAGATCATAAATGTCTTTGTTGCTTCTTCTTTTCCACTCTCCACTTTGTGTATCCCTAATGGGCCCAAAGATGCGTCTTAAGACTTTGTTCTCAAATGTTTGTAACAAGGCTTCGTCTCCTTTAGTTGTACTCCAGGTTTCAGAGCCATGCAGCACAACTGGTCTGATCAGTGTTTTGTATATTGTGATCATGGTGTTACGAGATAGCGCATTTGATTTTAGCAGATGTTGTAGTGCATAGCATATCTTATTTCCATAGTTGATTCTAGCTTGTATTTCTTCCCTTATGATGTTGGAGCAGTTGAAGATTGTACCAAGGTATTTGTACGTTTCCGTTCTTTTAATGGTCATATTATCTATTTGTATGTGGCCAGCGTTTTTAGCTGTTCCTTCTCTTGAAATTACCATAAATTCTGTCGTATCTTGGTTGATAAACAGCCCCATTTGTGGAGCTTTTTCCTGTAAGTGAGTCAATATTTCTGATGCCTTTTGTTCATTTTCCCCTATAATATCTATATCATCTGCATAACCAAGCAGTCTGGATGTTCCTCCAATAGCACATTCCTCCTTTACCTTCCTTACAACTTTCTCTAGAGCCAGATTGAAAAGGAGCGGCGATAGCGCATCACACTGTTTCAAGCCAGATGTTATTTGGAAATGGTCTGATTTAGTGCCTTTATATGTTACTATATTACAAGTCCGTTGATCATTCGGTAAATTAATATTGCCATGATTAAACATCATACAGATATTTTAAAATGGCATTACACCACAAACAAAACATAGTGATGTCTACAGATTACTGTAATAAGACCTTTCGTGTCATGGCCAACTGCATTTGTAGTTTTAAATGAATTATTATTATAAGTAATCTCATGGTAAATTAATTATTCCGAGAATTGAAATAGGGTCCAGTTCTCTTTCCCATTCTACATACACATTGTATATAGCTTCCAGTATATATTTATTAAAATAATCATGCAGCCACAATAGTCACTATTTTATACGACCGAAATTAAATCAATTTACCCTAGATATTATGTATTTAGAATCATTTACATCACACTTTCCCTGACTCCACATCTCTATTTCAGTATAGTGTGTATTTGCAATCAAGACATGTGCATTCTTTGTCCCTGTATATATATATATATATATATATATATATATATATATATATATATATATATATATATATATATATATATATATATATATATATATATACACACACAATGCGATGTCTGTCTGTCTGTAAGTATGTCATGTATGTTGTTTATGCGTTCGCGAACGGTCCATCCGATTGAGATGAAATTTTCTACACGTCTTCTTCTCATTCCGGTGCTGCCAACTGTCATAGTTTGTTAGTGTACAAACAGTTATTTACTTAATAAAACTTAATATTTTAATAATTTATATTATAATTTATATATAGCGAGGGGACATAACTTTTAATAGCATTGCTATATATGTAAAATTGTTGCATATTCCTCAGCTCCAGCTAGTGTATATATATATATATATATATATATATATATATATATATATATATATATATATATATATATATATATATATATATATATATATATATATATATAATACAAGACACTAAGCAACTAAGCAAGACATTGTATCAAATTTTATTAGAAAACGCCGTTGGAACTACATCGCCATGTACTCAGAATATACAACACAAGACTCCCCAACCATGTCCTCTTATGGTCACCAGTAGGGAAAAGAAAACGGGGAAGACCAAGAGAGACCCTGCGTAGAACCATCATCAGAGAACGCTCATTCAACGGCCAAGTGAAAATCCAGGATCTACAACAGGTAGCAGCGAACCGCCGGACATTGGAGTGAGATGATTTCTGTCCTATGCGTCGCCTTAGGCTCAAGAGGAAGGACTAAGTAACTAACTAACTATATTAGTAATATATAAATTACTAACTATATACTGTGACGGGACAGCCCCGGCAGCATCATAATTACCCAAGTTTTCAAGGAATTACAGAGCCCACAATATTTTTATAAAATTCTCTAAAAGAATAAACGTTCCCCAGAAGAGGATAAAAACGTAAGAGAAAAATACAGAGTCACTTAGAGCCCGCACTATCATTTTTACTACATTGGTAGATCAAAGCAATGTCTGGTCTCTACATCTAAGAGATTTTCCCTTTGATGTTCTGATCAACCAGACATCGCGGAGCCAGTAAGTTGAGATTGACGTGTTAGTTTACAAGCCTGCGGTTGGAATAGGGACTGTTCAACAGGACCTAACGTGTGAACCAGCAACGGCAGAATGGGAGATAAGAGGGTCAGCCAGACCCGTCTGAAATAATACATGGCAGTGCTACTCAGGGGAAAACCCCGTGTGATCCAAAGACGGCAATATAATGCAGGCCTAACACCTTATCTAAAAGTCCAGACTTTGTGGAGCCAGGACAACGTCTGTAATTGCCACCACAAGGGAGAAATTAGAACCAGATGCCTAACACCTCACTGCAATACAGCGGCAAAGTAGGAACACATGGCTGACACCTTTTTTTCCAGCAACCCAGGAAGGCGGGTGTTAACAGCAGATTGGAATGTAATGACGCAACGTCTGTTGCAGGGGGCCAATTCATTGTTTCAGGAATGTGGCGGGGCATCGGTCAATTTGATTGACAAATGAAACTACCGTCCACAGGAAAGGAGGAGGGGGTGAAAAGAATTTGGCACTTAATCCATCTGGGTAAACCATCTTACATGGAAAAATAGGCGGAGTTAATGAAAACGGGAACATATTAATTAACCAACCTGGAAACTAGCCAGGAATTGAATAGAATAAAACTGCATGCATGGCCAGCAAGACTTCAGACGCAAATTCACAATAGCATTCTTAGGATACCTACTGGAGAAATATTAACATTTCGTTCTGTTGGACTTCTGTACGAAGTATTATGATGGAATTTCCTAGCTATAAACCAGGTAAACCATTATTCTGATTAGTTTTGTCTGCTAGTCTGAAGGCTTGTGTAGTTTCCTGTTTTTACATATTCTCCAAAACTTTACACTCGTGGATTTTCTTTGAACTTAATGTTCCAGTTTCTAGATTTACTATTACACTGTGAACTTTATCTTCTTCTTTCATTCACCACTTGGTTGTCTGATTTGTTGTATGTGATAATTTGGAGAAATCCATTATCCAAGCTACATGAGCGTGTGGCTTATTCATGTACAGGAGATGCATTTAGATTCATCCTGTATGATGTTAAACATTGGGGAGACTGACTACTTAGGAGAAATTCCTGAGAGCTACCAGTCTCTTGATAGCGTCCAATTAACATTGATTATTTGGACCAAACACTTTGAGTGCCTACCAAGATTGTGGTGAAACCACTTGGTTTGAGGAATGGCACCAGTTCGCCTTGTCTGCATGATGTCTGCATGAGGACAGACATGACTTAGGACATTCAATATCCCAGACAGATTCAGGGAAGGCATTTAATGTTCGACAGGACTGTGCGACCAGTCCTTCCGACAAGACAGTATGAATGAATCAGAAAGGGAGAGTGTAAGTGAGGTGAACTTATATGGGAAATACTCCATTACATAAATGTATATGAATATGTAGGTTTTGAGCTATAGATGTTCTAAATAGTTTTATTAATATATGCATATATATATATATATTTATTTATTTAGAACTGATATATGTTTATGTAACATGCTATCATATATATCATCATACCATCATATATTATGACTTGAATGTATGTTTATATGAATGTATAGACATATGTGTTTTGAGATGTGTAGACGTAGATACTACCCATCTCCGTTCGTTTCATTCCAGATCTCTTAGGAGCAATGGACAGTCAACAACCCATATCAGGAAGTGACTTAGCCTTGTGAGGGACCAATTTGGACTCCTTCAATCTGACAGTGAACTGCGTCTCACTGGGGGAAGCATGACCTATGTGCTTCTGAGCTTTCAGCCAGATGAGTTACGTATACCATAATATAATCATCATCATCATATGATCATCAATAGCAATAATAAACACAGTTGTTGTATTTTAAACTCAGTTGTCTGTATAATTCTAAATGTTTATAAATGTTTGTGTAGCGTAATCAAGTACACACATTATTGTATCATTTAGTGGGGGTTCGCACATATTGTCCAGAAGTGGGAATCTATGTCCGGGAGGTATCTTGCCTATGCAGTCATAAGTAACCAGATTACGTTGCATGTCTTAACTCCTCCTTTCTCACTTCTGGTGATACCAAGTACAGCCAAAACTATATAGATATATTCTATCTTCAACGAGCCACTTCTTGGCTGTTTTCTTGAGTATCAGGGACAGTGTCTTAAATCAGCATAACAGACATTTGTTCCACGTTTTCTCTCTGGGATTAGTCAGTGGTAATTAGTCCCTTCTGACAGAGTTAGGGGATCTCAAACTGTATCCAGAACTAACCACCAGTAGAAGAAAATGATTTTGGCCTGAGAGTGGTTGCCCAACCGGGAGCTACCTCAAGCCAGTTGGTGACATATACACACCACACACACACACACACACATATATGTATATATATATATATATATATATATATATATATATATATATATATATATATATATATATATATATATGTGTGTGTGTGTGTGTGTGTGCACGCGCGCGTGCGTGCTTGTGTGTGCGTGTGAGGACGTTTAAGAAAAGCATAGTAAGTTCTTGGCTAAATACCATTTGTGCAAACGAGTTATGGTCTTGAGAAATTGAGTAAGTAAGTTACAAATTGATATGGGGAAGTTGAATATTATATGTAGTAGTTTCTAATAACATGCCTATCTCACCATGTGACACCAAATGCACATGAGGCTTGGATATTCGACAAATAATGATAGAAAAGCACATAGAAAATATCCTGTCCTTTGCGGACGTGGAATGTAAGATAAAATTATCACATTACCTTATCAAAATTAAGTTTATGCTTAGTCACAAAACTAGATGTATAATGGGGTGACATGAGCAACAACTTTATAAAGGTTTGAGAATTGAATTACATGACATGGCAATTTTATTAGAAACAACGTTAGGTTCTGGAAAACATGTGTTATAGAATTGTATGAAGAATTTCATGTTGTGACTAAATAATCAAATAAAAATAATTGAGCTGGCAGATAACCAAGTTGAGCGTCCACTTCAAATGCACGATTTGCGTAGAAATTGTTGTCAGAGTTATTATTTGATATGCTAGTGACTTGATATCTAACAGGTTTAATCCCTTTCACATCAGATGTAGCAACAGCTGAACGATTCGGAGTCGATGCTTCTCGTTTAAGATTCAAAAGTTCAATATGAGTGCCTGGTCCGAGTGTTTTGCATATCCTTTACATGACATCACTGTCAACATCAGCATCTTTCAGCTGATTGTTGATTTCTTGGCAAGATTACGCTCAGTGGTTTGCCATTGCTTTCTGAGCGACCGGCTCCATACTATCATAAGTCACTGGCGCGACTCGAACCGCTTCCAATCCTCGTGCGCTCACGTCAACCACGAGAGTATTCGGGGTTGCGGAGAAAGTTGCTAACTCCTCGGCCAGGGAGACCGGCATACACACACACACACACATATATATATATATATATGCATGTGTGCGCGCGCGTACGTGCTTGTGTGTGCGTGTGAGAACGTTTAAGAAAAGCATAGTAAGTTCTTGGCTAAATACCATTTGTGCAAACGAGTTATGGTCTTGAGAAATTGAGTAAGTAAGTTACAAATTGATATGGGGAAGTTGAATATTATATGTAGTAGTTTCTAATAACATGTCTATCTCACCATGTGACAACAAATGCACATGAGGCTTGGATATTCGACAAATAATTATAGAAAAGCACATAGAAAATATCTTGTCCTTTGCGGACGTGGAATGTAAGATAAAATTATCGTATTACCTTATCAAAATTAAGTTTATGGTTAGTCAAAAAACTAGATGCGTAATGGGGTGACATAGCAACAACTTTATAAAGGTTTGAGAATAGAATGACATGACATGGCAATTTTATTAGAAACAACGTTATGTTCTGGAATATATGTGTTATAGAATTGTATGAAGAATTTCATGTTGTGACTAAATAACAAAATAATAATAATAATAATAATAATAATAATAATAATAATAATAATAATAATAATAATAATAATAATAACTGAACACATGCATTGTAGAATTGCTTTATGAATTTCATGTTGTGACTAAATGACCAAATAACAATAATCAGTGGAATACATGTGTTATAGAATTGCTTGATGAATTTCATGTTGTGACTAAATAATCAAATAAAAATAATTGAGCTGGCAGATAACCAAGTTGAGCGTCCACTTCAAATGCACGATTTGCGTAGAAATTGTTGTCAGAGTTATTATTTGATATGCTAGTGACTTGATGTCTAACAGGTTTAATCCCTTTCACATCAGATGTAGCAACAGCTGAACGATTCGGAGTCGATGCTTCTCGTTTCAGGTTTAAAAGTTCAACGTGAGTGCCTGGCCCGATGAATGACAAGACCACAGGAACCAGTATTACGGCATGCACAATGCCAAAGCCGATCACGAGAAGGGTGATCTTAAAAAACGATTGGAATACGTATTACTCTGTGAAAACAAGTAAAATGATGCCCAGGAGAGAAGAGATTCCTCCACTGAAGATCGGACTTGAGGCGTGGACTATGGCATCTTTTGCTCTCCCATGTCTTGTTGTTTGTTCAGATACCATGTAGGCAGTACAAAGGTGAGCGCTGAGGATACAAGCACAGTAACAGACGTTTTGAGTATCATTAACGTATTTATTTAAAGCAAAATATTTCTTTAGTGAATTTAAACAAAAAAGTCGACATAAACAATAATTTGTAATAATTAGCAAACCGATAGTTAACCAATCATTAGGAAACTCCGTTAACTAGAAATGCCTTAAATCCTCAACCTCCATCTCTCGACAGTTCTTGAATTGCGACTACAAAGTTAACAAAGCAATGGCGTTCAGAGTGTTGTATTTGACGAACACACACACACACACACACACACACACACACACACACACACACACACACACAAACACACAAAATATGTTCGTATACTCGTATATGCGAGTACTTTTGTACGAGTACTTTTGGATAACAGCTGGTTACTTAGCTTGTGAAGTAGTTTTTTTTTTTTTTCAGGTTATTTATTTGTTGTATGTTCTTTAATTCGTTTTATTCTGTGTTTGCAGTATATTTGTTGGTCTATTTAGTTATATCGTTATAATATTGTCATTTACATATCTATGTGTATTACTGATATTTTGTAAGTTAATGTAATTGTGAATTTTTATGATCCCGTATTTTTGTTTAATTTTGACTAATTTACACTTACTTCATGGGTGAAATGTCTGACAAGTGGCAACACTGGCTCAATATGTCAGGAATACGCCTTGGACACTTAAACATTTGCAACTTGTTTAAAATGCTGCCGGAGTTATCTTCTATTCTTAATCAAAATTTTCATTTATTCGGACTTAGTGTGAGTAGACTAAATGAAAACATTTCAGATGAGGACATCTCTATTAAAGGGTACAAAGTTTTTAGAAGAGATCCATGTAGGAAACAAGAGACAGGCATAGTAGCCTATGTTTCTAATTTACTAAATGTTCACTGTATTCTAGACTTTGAAACTTGCAAAATAGAATGTATTTGGTTAGAGCTAAGACTTCAAAACCTCACACCCCTCATAATTGGCTACCTCTATCGAAATCCCAGTGCTGGACACGTTTGGTACGGAAACTTCACTACCATGATGGATGTGGTTTTCGCTTCATGGAAGGAAATTATACTACTCGGAGACTTTAACATTGACATCGAAAAATCCAACATAATATGGGGAAATATAATTGTATCATACAATTTCCAACAAATAGTACAACAAGCTACTTGAGTAACAAAATCATCTTCAACACTCATAGATCACATTTATGTAACTTGCTCAGACAACATCATAGAATGCAATGAGCGATCACTACCCAATATGCTGCACGTAGTATAAAAAAAGGAATTAAAACTCCTAAACATAAACACATAAGTGTAAAATATAGAAGTTACAAAAATGTCATCCAAATCGCATTTTTACAGGACTTGCTCAGTTCACCTCTATACAATGTTTATCATCTTCCTGACCCGGATGATGCTCTGGAATTCTGGATGAAAACATTTATTGATGATTTTGGTAGATATGTGCCAATTAAGGAAGTTCGAGTAAAACACTACGTCAAACCACCTTGGATCACCCAGGAAATACTTGAAACAATGAGAGACAGAGATAAAGCGCATATAAAGCGGGATCTCAGTACATACCGTACTCTTAGAAACAAAGTTCAATATATCATGCGACGGGAAAAGAAAAATTACTTCAAGAACTTAGTAATGGATAAAACAAATAGTAAGGATATACGGAAGGCAATTAACACATTGACAAACAAGTATAACTTCCCAAATTCTTTACCATCAAATCTTATTACATGCGACCAATTCAGCAATGTTTTTTTTTTCAAAATGACATAGACCAGTTGCAGGCTTCAATTCCTAATTGTCCTTGCAACTTATCTTTACTGTCATCGTTTTGCGAGAATAGATGCTCCCGTGATATTCTTTCCGACATACCACTAATGACAATCACTGAAGTAGTCACTTACCTCAGTAACCTAATAAACACAACCTCATCTGGGTTAGATGGAATCAGCAACCGGATTCTCCGTTGTGTTGCGCCAGTGATCTGTATATCACTAACCTATGTATATAATCAGTGTCTCACCAAAGGCAATTTTCCATCAGCTCTAAAAATCGCTAAAGTGTACCCTCTTATTAAATCTGGTTCATTGGACAATAGTGTCCCTATCAATTACAGACCCATTTCCTTACTATCATCACTATCTACACCACTAGAAAATCACATCCATAAAGTAACATTACAGCATTTATTTCGCAACAAGCTTATTGTTGACAGTCAATCAGGATTTCGACCAAAATATTCTTGCCATACGGCCCTAACAAACATGATAGAAAATTGGCACCAGAATATAAACAACAACATTCTATGTGGAACTGTGTTTATTGATTTCAAGAAAGCATTTGATACGATAGACCATGTTATTTTAATTTAAACACTTGAGACAATGAAAATTGGCCCTAATGTAGTCACTCTAATAACATCTTTTCTATCAAACAGAAAGCAAGTAGTATCACATAATAAGTCTCTGTCTCAAACCACTACATTCAATATTGGAGTACCGCAAGTCTCCATTCTTGGCCCTCTATTATTTGCAATATATATTAACGATCTACCTTTGCATCTTTCGTCGTCCTGCGATCTATTGCAGACGACTGTACAGTGTACACAAACACTGAAAACTGTATTTTGCTGGAGTCGTCTTTCCAACAAGAATTAAATAATGTAGTTAGGTGGAGCTATGCAAATTGTGTGCAAATTAACATAACTAAAACAACACCAATGTTGTTAACAACCAGACAAAGACTTAAAACTCTAAACTCACACACATCACTTCAACTTCACATCGATAACATGCCAGTAGAAAGTGTAATTAAGCACAAAACATTAGGCCTAATCATTGACAGAAACCAAACAAACAAACATCATTAAAAAAACAGCTAAAAAAGTCTACCAACTCGCCAAAATCAAAAATTTCCTTGATGAGGACACAAGGAAAGTATTCTATACTTCTCATATACAGACACATATTGACTACTGCTCTACAATCTGGGACGGTTGTTCTAATTCAAGCACCAAGCGAATTTACTCATCTCCAGAAACGGGACATGAGTCTAATTTATAGCAAACATTTATCTGACAATCCTAGCCTGCATAAACGCCTTCAGTTACTACCACTCCACAAACGCCTGCTTTTTAATAAGGCTAAACTAATTACTGAAATCCTACATCGGAATGCCCCAAATTACCTTTGGCCATTGTTTAAATATAATGCTAGACACAGTAAACGATTAAATATATTACACATTCCGAAGCCTAGGACTGACTTATACAAAACAAGCTTAACTTACTCTGCAGCTCAGCTGTGGAACAATCTTCCACAAGAAATCAAAGACATCACCAATCCCTATACATATAATCACATGTGCTCTTCAAATTTGTAGTCTGTCTTCAATGGTTGGAAATCAAGAAGATAATGCATCGCCCTGCATGCTGTATCTCTTGTACATCCAAGAATTAATGTGCATAGCTTCGTTTTGTATCCTTTCCATTCTTTCCTATATACTTACGGCTGAGAGTTAGCATCGCCATCGCATACTCAGAAACAGACATGACCAGCCACTCGTATAGGAGGCATAAATGGCGCTGCTCACAGTTTGCTGCCGCAATCACCTGCATCGCAGCCAAACCCCTCTTGACCTTTGTTATCACCTCGTCTATGTGCTCATTATAAGCAATGCTTCGATCACACCGTATCCCCAGGCAATTCATTGCCTGCGATCTTTCCACAGTCTCTGAACACAGATTTACAGTTGGTGTTGGAGTGCTGACAATATGATTATTCAAAGAGAACCATGTCACTGCTGCCTTTGTTGGGTTGACCATTGCCCCAGCTTCAGCACACCAAGTACTTAAGCGTTTCAGTTCGGTTTGCAGTTCCACAGCAACCTGATCTCTATCCTTACCCTGACGATACACAGACACATCGTCGGCATATGACAATGTCCTCCCCGGTCTAGTGATCTGCTCGCTGGTGATTCTCATAGTGCAGGCGTTGAACAGCACCGGAGATAATGGTGATCCCTGTGGTAGGCCAGGATATACTGTTGTTGGTTCCGAAGTCCAACTGCCACATCCTATAACTACTTTCCGTTGGAAGAGGGCTGCAGCGATCCAACTTAGAAAGGACGGACTTATCTTGACTTCAAGAAGCTGAAGCATGAAAAAATATGTAATGGTACTCTGTTATACAAATCCTCAAGATCATTCGCTGCAGTAAAGGTTTCAATGCCTGAGTGGAAACCTTCATAAACATCATGGGCAAAACCTGCTGCATTGGTTCAGGTTTCTCTTTTGGGACGGTACCTTCCCAGGGTGGGTGGGAAAACACCTTGCTTCTCTAGCTGGTTTGATATTTTTCTGGCAATGAACTTCTCAAGCAGCTTACCTATTGTATTCTGTATGGTCATTACTCGATATCCCTGAATTGTTACGTGGTCTTTGCCAGACTTCGGCAAGGGAATCAGGTAGCTATGTAACCACTTCTTGATGCTAGCACTCCCTATACTGTTGTTGTACATGTCTGCTAGTTTCTCTAGCCCATTGTCGGTACACCTGTTGATGTCGTCATTTCTTATGCAATCTGTCCCTCGAGAGCTGTTTTTTAACGTCGAACCACAACCTTGATTTCTTTCACTGTCACTGTGTCTTCATCCCAAATGTTCTGGACTTTCGACCTGTCTGAGTTGACCTCCTTGGCAAGATTTCTGCCTCTCATGTCTGTCTGGTTGTTCTGCTCAAGATAGCGTTCGAAGAGGGCTTTGCCGTTGTTCTCGTCAGTACTCTGCCAGAGGAGGTCAGCACCTTGGAAGTCAGAAATTCTCTTATTCTTGACTACCCCACTCATGCTTTTATGTAGTCGCCAGAACAATTTCAGTGACTTGTCTGTGCTTACTCTTTGACATACTTCTGCCCAATTTTCACTTTTAATAGCTTGCTTTTGTGTCTTTTATCGCTCTTTCTAAGTGCATGCAGGGATTAGGATTGGCAATTCTGTTCTTCTTGGCGTTTTGCCATTTCCTTACAACACTACGCTTATCCATCCAGGCCTTCTCCACCACTAAATTCCACCAACGTGGCTGCTCCCAGCTATTTTTCCTGCCCTGAAACTTTCTGCGCTTGTCGCGCCTTATTTTACTCACCACATCTTGCCCTGTACTGCCATACTGGAAAGTCTTGACCGTTGATTTGTGCTGCCTCGTTCTGCCTTTCTCCACCAATATGCTGCAAGGTCCGCTGCTGTGATACCCAGGACACACCATCTATACACTCTAGTGAGTGAAAGAGAAACCAGCGCTAGATAAATAGCACTGTCCTCTTCACCTGGACTGCTTGCTGTCCTGGTGACACCGCCACTGTTGATACAAACCAGGTCAATGGTTTCAAGTGCAGTCTCGAGTTCCTCCACTGTGTATTGGGGGAACATGACATTTTTTCGTGACCTAATATGTCACTTAAGCATTGCCACTTCTGGGAATCCACACTCGCGTTACGGGCATAAACATTAACCAACACGAATGGTAGACCGGATGGAATTCTAACCGCCTTATTTTTATGTCGTCATTGTCCCAACTGGACATATCTAGCTCTAAAGCCACCGTACTGTTGCGAATGAGAATCGCCATTCCCAGATGTCTTCTGTTGTAGAAACATTTGAAGCTGGCCATTTGGAGTAGATTTTCACCCAGTCTCGTCTCCTGGAGTGTTACAGTAGAAAGTGTAATTGAGCACAAAACATTAGGCCTCGTCACCGATAGAAACCTAACTTTTTAATCCCCACGTTTATGCGCTCGTTAAACAAACAACGAAGAAAAGTCTACCAACTCGCCACAATTAAAAATGTCCTTGATGAGGCCACAAGAAATATATTCTATACTTCTACGTACAGATACATTTTAACTGCTGCTCTACAATCTGTGTCGGTTGTTCCAATTCAAGCATCAATTGACTTTACCTACACCAGAAACGGGCCACGAATTTAATTTATAGCAAACATTTATCTGAAAAATCTAGCCTGCATAAACGCCTTCAGTTACTACCACTCCGCAGTGAGAGAGAGAGAGAGAGAGAGAGAGAGAGAGAGAGAGAGAGAGAGAGAGAGAGAGAGAGAGAGAGAGAGAGAGAGAGAGAGCACCATCTACGATGTCATCCTACCAGAAATCCACGGAGAAGCCGACACTCATGATAACATGTATCATCATGACCGAGCTGAGCGTGAGGTTCCACAGAGCCATGAAGCCGAAGATACCAACAACTATCATCACAACTTGAATCATGACCAACATCACCATCAGAGGGTGCGGCAGGAAGATGCTGGTGGTCACAAACATCACTGCAAAAGGGGGAAAAAAAGTAAGTTGTTTATTTCACCAAGACAAACGAGACAGCCGAGTGTTTATTTCGTCACTACAAACGACAAAGTTAAGAGATTTATTTTGTCTGTGTAAACTGGACAGTCTGGTTGTTTATTTCATCACTGCGAACTGAAAATCAAGAGATGTATGTTTTTAGTGCAAATTCGGCAAACCAGGCCCTAAACCAGGGGTGACCAACATGTGGCCCGCTGGCCTAATGCGGCCCGCGTGAGTCCCGTTGCGACCTGCGGAGCTAGGTCAAATGTATATAAATATTAACTTTATTGTACATATCACCCCAAAAAAAAATCATGAGTCGTTCGTATCATATATTTTTGAATTATAGCTACGAGAAATTTGAAATATCTCGCATTTTGGGGAAAAACTCATTGGTTTTGAGCTATTTTAAATATCCTGCATTTTGGGAAAATTCATAGATTTTAGTTATTTCACATATCCAGCTATTTGATACTCAATGGTACTTAGATTGTGTTTGTCCCACGCTAGGTGATTATAACATTTAGTATGAGACTTCACCTTCTGATATATATGTTCTGTGGTCTTCGGTGTCTTCGGGAAGCTCGCAACGCTATCGGGCTCATACTCATAACTGCTTTCAGTCCAGCTTGACAAATTTCCGTGATATTCTATAGTTTCGTTCTATTATCACCACTACGTCTGGGGTGATTTTGCGATCTGCGTTAAAATACATATTTATCATATTTATAATAAGAGTTCAAACTACTTTAACCAAGTATCCTGCCTACCATATCGATTTTATAGGTAAGTAAACCCTGAAAAGTTTTATTTATGTAATTTAAATTAATTAATTATTATTAATTCGTATTACCCGTGGTGTTTTTTTTTTTTTTTTCAGTTCAAAACTAAGACCTACCATGGCGTCAACTAATGAAGGCGTTGGACTAAAGAAGAGAAAAATCACAGAATAATTAAGAAGTTTTCAAGTCAGGTGGACTAATAACTATTTTTCTTGGAAATTAAAACAAAGCCCATATGCTTGATATGCAACGAATCTGTTTTTGTTTTGAAAGAGTATAACATCAAACGGCACTACGAGACTAAACTGCAAATAGGTTTGATAGTAAAAACGGCAATTTCGACAAGACCAAGTAAATGTTCTTTAAAAACAAAAACAGTTATGCACAACAATAGATATTTACTAGAGCGGGTTCAGAGTCAACATGCTATGTAAAAGCTAGTTATGCAGTAGCCATGACACTAGCAAAACAATCGAAGCCTTATTCAGATGGTGAAATGGTTAAGGAATGTCTGGAGACCGTCATTGAAATTCTATGCCCAGAAAAGAAGAAGGATTTCTCAAAAATAAGTCTGTCTCGTCAGACTATTACTATGCGTGTGGACAACATTGGAAAACATATTGAAGATAATTTGAAAAATCGAGCATCCGAGTTTATATTTTATGCTCTAGCGTTGGATGAAAGCACAGATATGGCAGATACTGCTCAACTGGCAATTTTTATCATGGGTGTTGATGTTCACAGAAGAATTAGCGGCACTGTATCCACTTCAAGACACTACTAAGTCAAGAGATTTGTTAGAGGCAGTTACATTGACATTGAATCGCTTTTCGTTTCAACTTAACAACTTATCAGGCTTAACAACGGATGGTGCTCAAGCAATAGTTGGGAAACAAGAAGGTGTAGTAAAATTGATTGAAAATGAGGCCTCCAAAGTCGGTAATACTTCAATACTAAATTTCCATTGCATTATTCATCAGGTGAATTTATGTTCGAAGTCCTTCAAAATGGACCATGTCATGAAAATGGTCGTCAAACTAGTGATCTTCAGTAAGTCGAACGGGTTGAATCACTGTCAGTTCCAAGAATTTCTAAAATCTTTGGACTCAGATTATAATGACGTTACATTTTATGCAGAAGTAAGATTGCTGACCCGTGCCAAAATGTTGAAAAGAGCGTTTGATTTGCGGCAAGAAATACAATCATTCTTTGCAAGCAAGTCAAAAAGTATCCCAGAGTTTGAAGACAAAGAGTAGGTTTGCGACTTGGCATTTATGTTCGATATAACTAGCCGCCTAAATGACATTAATACTCGTCTACATGGGACAGATCAATTAATTAATAATATGTATGATCGTATTTCTGCATTTCAAATGAAATTTGATCTTTGGGAACAACAGTTGAGGACAAGAAACTTTACTCACTTTCCTACATTGTCAGTGTAACGAGACGTCACACAGGAGGCGGTGGATAAATACGTTTTTTTTATATTTGACTTAAACCTCGAATTTAAAAACCGATTTCAGGATTTTTTTTAACAATCATGTGCTTTTTTCTGCATTTGCAACGCCATTCGCGGTAGACATGAATTTATTACCAGGAAGATTACAAATGGAACATTGTGAAATGTGATACACAGTTAAAGGAGAAATTCCATCAAGTTCTTCTTCTTCTTTTCGTTCATCCGGAGTGTTTTTTCAGATGTTATTGCGGTGTGTCTGTTATGCGCCCTTGGGCCGAAACCCGTAGGCCAACACATCCGACAATAGCGTGCTTTTTTGACCAGGTAGCATTACCTGGGAGACTCTCACTTTTGTGGTGCCATCTACAACCATGCTGGCCAAGGTTGAACGGTCGAAGACAACGGTCATCCCTCAAAGGAAGGCAGGGACAGTCCATAGCATTTTCCGCCATCCAAGGTTGCTTCCATAGTTGCAGGGCCGACACATAACGCCCTGGATCTGGGCTCACCGAGGGAAATCGTCACGTCCTGCTCATGGCTGCTTTAAATCCTCACTTCAATATATTGGTCATTTCGTTTTCCCCGGGCCATTCCCGCACAAACCAGACAGGTTTGCAGATGGCATCCACTCAGCGAGTTTTCGGACATGTGCTTGTCGTTGCGCCCGTCAGAGCTGTTCCAGGCACGACAGACATTCGGAAAACTACCTAGTCAGAGCTGTTCCGAACAAGAGCGGCATTCGGAAACTAGGTAGTCAGAGCTTTTCCTAGCACGAGAGATATTCGGACGAGACATTTCACTCGGACGTAATTACGTAGTGTCAATTTTTAGTTTGCCACTCGTAGGACGACACTTCCGGCTTCCGGCGGGCATTTTTTTAATGAGGTTAACCTTCCTCTGGTTTCGAGGCACGTTAGACTGTTGTGATGTCGCCAACATCTCAGCTGGTCAAGATAGAACGGTCAACGACATCGCGGTCGGCCCTCAAGGGAAGGCAGGGGCAGATCATGGGCATTCCCTGGCTATCCAAGGAGGCTTCCATAATTGCAGAGCCGGCACATATTGCTCTGAGACTGGGCTCACCCGAGGAGTTGCCACGTCCTGCTCATGGCTGCTTTAGTTCCTCACTTCCATGTGTTGGGAGTCTCGCTTGCCACTGATCGCTCAAGCACACACCAGGGGCGGTCAGACTGCGAGCGACATCCACTCGGTAAGCTTTTATTTTTGACTTCGGACAACGCAATAGGTTCGCTCGCCGTGCGTTCCATTTCGCGTCATTGAGACGTTCTTCCACTTTTGTCTACACTCTCTATGAGTTAGGATACAGACAGTTTTCGTAACCATTTCCTTCGACTGAGGCACTTTTCTGACTTGTTGTACTCGCTCACAAGGTAGACTACATGTGATGCCGGCTCAGCACTTTACCTTCTTGCACCTGGCCCTCTCATCCGGGGATCTCTCATATCCCCCAGCTGAGAGCCTTCGAACTTGTATCAGACCTGAGCATGTAGCTTGCTCAGTATCACGCCTCTATTTTTCGGTAGGAGGGTATTTGACCGGCTCTCATATCCGAGGGTTTGTGGCTTAGAATCGTTCAGCCACAGCCATCGACAGGGAGCCTTAAGTGTTTTGTCCGGACCAAGAACTTCTGCCTTCGTGCGCCTGATTTAAACTTCTGACTGTTATCCTCACCTCAGTCTAACCCGCAGAGCAGCAGGTTGTGTCTCTCTTAGTCTGGCCCCTATCCCATAAGCTGTCCGATATGTAGTTTTCATCCATCGGCAAGCACATGGGGTCAGAGGGACACACAAGCTCCCCCACCGCGGCAAGGTGGAGACACATCGGGGGAGATTCCATCAAGTTGATATGGAAGAGTTCTATAAAATGTATTTGGACAAGGATAAATATCCTGCATTTTACAAACATGCTCTGTCGATTGTTTCTCTATTTGGAAACACTTATGCGTGTGAACAGCTTTTTAGTCGCATGAAGCACATCAAATCACAAGTGATAACACGAATTACTGATGTTAATTTGGAAAACTGCTTGCGTGTAGCGACAAAATCAGTCGAGATCAATTTTGATGCACTTAGTTCTGCAAAACAAAGTCAGAAGTCTCACATTTAAATATGTTTAAATTGTCTAATAAATATGTTTGATTATCTGTTATTTTTTTTATTTTCTTTAAAAAAAAAATATATATATATATACCTATTTCGTGTTTTTTTTCTACAACATTAAACCAGGCAATCGTTTGATCACTATCTCACCTACTGGGAAGCGACGATGTGGTCGAAGCTGTAGCAAGCTTGCTTGTTTACTTTAATTAACAAGCAAACAAACAAACAAAATTAGGTGAGTGGCTCGGCAGGAAATATAATTTCTGAAATAAATTTGGCCCGCCTGCTGAACTAGTTGGCCAAACCAGGCCCTAAGCCTTGGTCGGCAACTGCGTTCGAAACACATCTGGGGGCGATTTGGAAGCAGACCGTCTTGCGTTGGTTCCCATATAAAGGTATGAGTGCCGGTCGTTCAGAAGGCAATGCCAAACTAAATTAAGTTAGCTGCATATTATTTACAGGACGTTACAATCAACACCAGCATATTTAGCTGTTGTGATATCTTGGCAAGTGTACGTTCAGTAGTTTGCCATTGTTTTCTGAACGGCCGGCAACCATACCTTTGTAAAAAAACCAACGCAACGCGGTCTGCTGCCAAATCGCCCACCGCTGTGTTTCGGACGCTGGTGTGCGGGATCAGCAACCACGTCCGTAACCTCTTCGCCACAGAGCCAGCAATGGCAAACTACTGAACGTAACCTTGGCAACAAATCACAACAAACAGCGAAAAATAAACCGCTGGAGTTGATTGCCACGTCATGTAAAAGATACGCTACTAACCTTTTAAATACAATCATATTAGTATCACATAACATGTAGACCAGGGGTGACCAACACGAGGCCCGCGGGCCACATGTGGCCCGCCGGGAGTCATGTTGCGGCCCGCGAAGCTAGGTCAAATGAACATAAATGTTAACTTTATTGTACATATCACCAAAAGAACATTACATCATGAGTCGTTGTGACATATTTCAAATATTGTCGGCCTATCAACGACACTTGGATTCCCTATTAAACTGTGTATTCAGAGGTCACAATATTAATTCGAGGCCAAGCCCAATTTTCTAACCACAACCTTAAGCCACCGGTACGTTTCGTTTGAAGTTGACAGGAGTTGGAAACTGCGTCCACACGACCATCTGGTTGGTGACAAGAAGACGGGAGATAGCAACACTACTGCTTCCCCCACACCTCTTTCTCCAGTCCGGCCCTTTCCGATACACCATCCCCATCAAGCTGTCATGTTTCGTGATAAAAGTGCACCTAGGATAAGTACATGAAAAGAAATCGAGTGTGTGGATTGAATTGATAAGTTTTTAAGGTTTTAACATTGAGAACTGTAAGGAGTCTGAGAATTGCTTTTCTAGCAACCATCTGTATTTTCCGTATTGCATACAGTGGGCTTCTTTGGACTCCAGGATGGTGGACTGTGTCTTGGCCGAACCTGAAGCATAGTACAAATGCTCTAGTTCTCATTTGGAGTGGCTGATTCATCGGCATATGATGAAAAGGATTCGCCTTTATATTGCTGTAAGAGCGGAATTTCCTTAATATTATTTGCTCTCCAAGTTTACGACAACCTCAACATTACAGAAGTTTATTGAGTGAATGATCAATGTATATAAGATGATGGCCTGGCCAACACCAATGTACCTACTACTCAAGTAAATGCACCAGCTGAGTTCTCCCTTCATGGCTAGTTGTTAAATTCAGGAGAAGGGTTATGAACATTGTCGAAACCTGGCAGTTATCCAGATGGACATTTACAAAACATGGATTGTTTCCACTGGAAATTTTTAGAACCTGAACTTTATCTATGAGGACATTTTGAAAACCTGAACGGCATTATCGTGAATATTTTTCACTCCCTGAAACTTATTACTGCCCGTTTTTATCATGTATGGATAATTTACATCCTTGACTGGTATCATTATGGATATTATGACTCTTTAAGTTTATCTGCCCTATGGATGTGTATAACTCCTGAAGTTTATATGCCCTTTGGATATTTATAACTCTTGAAGTTTACCAGCCCTGTGGATATTTATAACGTCTGAACTTTATCTGAACTATGGCCATTTATAACTCCTGAAGTTAATCTGCCCTGTGGATGTTCATAACTTCTGAGGAAATTTATTATCCGGTATATTTCACTGCTTGAGGAATGTTTCACTGGATACTCCCAAATCCGGAACATTTAGCAGAATGAATATGTGCACCTTGGGAACTTATTAACCTGGCTAGTTCTACTCCAGTGACTTAAACATGAACATTCGTAAAGGGAATATTATGGACCATAGACTATAGGAACCATGGTGGTTTAGTTTGTAAAAAGACCTTGTGGTATTAGATATAAACTCTCTGTTCCTGATATTTCTCTGAGTGGATGTTGTTGAAGGAAGAAATAATATTGGTTGGATATTGGCTGAGAACATCAGCGAGAAAGGTATGATTAATATATATTATTAATATTATTTTGATGTGGGTTTTTGTTGTGTGAATATTCATTATGTATATTTGAGGTATTACGTAACCATGGCGTCAGCTAGTAAAGACGTTGGACCAAAGAAGAGAAGAATCACAGAAGAATTAAGAAGTATTCAAGACAGGTGGACTATATACTATTTTTTCGTGGAAATTAAAACAAAGCTCATATGCTTGATATCCAACGAACCTGTTTCTGTGTTGAAAGAGAATAACATCAAACGGCACTACGAGATTAAACATGCAAATACGTTTTATAAGAACAAAGGGCAATTTCGACAAGACCAAGTAAATGACTTTACAAAAAACATTTCTGCACAACAAAGGATAATTACTAGAGCCGGTTCAGAGTCAACATGCTATGTAAAAGCTAGTTATGTGTTATTTAAACCAAAAAAAAAAACGAAGCAATATTCAGATGGTGAAATGGTTAAGGGATGTTTGGAGAGCGTCGTTGAAACTCTGTGTCCAGAAAAGAAGAAGGATTTCTCAAAAAATAAGTCTGTCTCGTCAGGCTATTACTAGGCGTGTGGACGACATTGGAAAATATATTGAAGATAATTTGAAAAGTCGAGCATCCGAGTTTATATTTTATGCTCTAGCAGTGGATGAAAGCACAGATATGGCAGATACTGCACAACTGGCAATTTTTATCGTGGGTGTTGATCATCATCATCTTCTTCCACTTCTGCCATCAAACGTCGTGGGGAGGAATAATTTGCGTTCCAGAGCCCGGTGGGCGGCACTGGATAGTGTCATTCCGTGTGGCTGTACAATGTCTTTGATGTCGTCAATCCATTTTCTTCTTGGACGTCCTCTTGGTCTCGTCGCAGATGATCTTTGATGTAAGGCCAGTGATGGTAGTTGCTGGTGTTGCATTCTAACAACATGGCCAAACCACTTGATCTTCTGTCTTTCAATAAATGTGGCACAAGGTGTTGATCCCACAGTCTGTCTGATAATAGCATAATAGTTGACATCCATTTTAAAAAGACAGAAGAATTAGCGGCGCTGTATCCACCTAAGGACACTACTAAGTTACGAGATTTGTTAGAAGTAGTTACATCGACATTGAATTGCTTTTTGTTACAACTTAACAACTTATCGGGCTTAACAACGGATGGTGCCCCAGCAATGGTTGGGAAACCCGAAGGTTTAGTAAAATTGATTGAAAATTAGGCCTCCAAAGTAGGTAACACTTCAATGCTAAATTTTCATTGCATTAATCATCAGGAGAATTTATTTTCGAAGCCCCTCAAAATGGACCATGTCGTGAAAGTAGTCGTCAAAATAGTGATCTTCATGAAGTCGAACGGGTTGAGTCACCGTCAGTTCCAAGAATTTCTATTCTTTGGACTCAGATTATCATGACGTTACATTTTATGCAGAAGTAAGATGGCTGACCCGTGCCAAATTGTTGAAAAGATTGTTTGATTTGCAACTCGAAATACAATCATTCTTTGCAAGCAAGTCGAAAAGTATCCCAGAGTTTGAAGACAAAGAGTGGGTTTGCGACTTTGCATTTCTGGTCGATATAACTAGCCACCTAAATGACGTTAATAATAATACTCATCTACAAGGGAAAGGTAAATTAATTAACAAGATATATTTTTTTGGTTTACATTAAACCAGGCAAGCGTTTGAGCACGATCTCACCTACCGGGAACCGACTATGTGGTCGAAGTTGTAGCACGCTTGATTATTTACTTTAATTAATAACAACAATTAAAACAAAATAGGTGCGTGGCCCGGCAGGAAATATTATTTCCGAAATTTGGCCCGCCTGCTGAAAAGGTTGGCCACCCCTGATGTAGACTGTTAGTTAGTCAGTTAGTTAGTCTCGGTTCCAACTTCACGACAAAGGTCGTCCCCATTATGATCTGTTCCTATACCGGTGAATGTCACACAAAATGCTCCTCTCTCCCCCATGTAGAAAGAAAGTTGAAAACAAATGTTGCAAACATACCCGTCAGAGTGACACCGATCGTCTGGAGAGTGCTTGGCCACACCTCAACGTACTGCTCGAAGTAGACAAGGGCGTGATGGAAAGCAAAGACTTCTGCCGGGGAGGCATCTGCCACTTCTCGCATGTGCGTCATGAGTTCAGCCTGGATGTTGGAATCAATGACCTGTTGAGTGTGTGGATATTACGGTAGTATTAGTCACGTAATTTGTGATTTAAATGATTGGGTGAATGCTAGATGACATCACGATGGTATTAGTCGCGTTATTTTCTTATTTACTTGGTTGATTCTTAGAAATTTAGAAATTGTGTAATTCTGTGAAAAGTGATAGCAAATGTTGATGAATTTGGTTAAATGAATATATGTACAAATATGTTGCAAAGTTATCCAGCACACCATCGTACATTTCATTTTGTGTGAGACAGCCATCAATGTCAACATTCATCACATTTAAGAGTATATTAGCTACTAAACGTAATCTATAGAGCGTAGTATACCAGCCAGAAGGAAAGTGAAGACAAGACGACAGTGACACTCATACGACGTTTCATCTTACAAATCATGACAATCATTGATACTATCATACCATTCATCCATTAACATCATTATCATTATCCAAATCACATTTGTTATTGATCAGCCACATGAAAAATGAACATGTATTTGTAGTATATACATATTTTCTAAAGTAATGATGCTCTACTAAACAGAAGTGTCAGTTCTCCAATCAAGTCAATCATTTTGTGTACGGAAGTCAGCGGTGGAACATCCCAAGTGCCAAGTTTTTCCAACCGATTAGATGAGTATATTTTCGAATAATTTTGATACTGACCATTTTAACGATGCATCTTTATTTTCAGTGACAATGTAAATGAACTAACATATAATTGTACAACTATTGTGTGAGACTGAAATATTATTATTGTAAAATAACATAAGATCATAAAATGGCATCGTTAAATGACTGCATCCAGGCAGGACAAGGCACTAGGCCACACTGGACAGGAGTTAGAGAAATGGGTTGATCAAAGATATAAAGAAGAATTAGCCCGACAGAAGGAAGAAACTGCTCGACAGAGAGAAGAAGCAGACAGAAAAGCCGCTATAGATAGAGATGAAAGGGCATTAGAGAGACAACATCAAAAAGAATTGAAAGAAGTAGAGGAAGCCACTAAAGTAAAGATGAAAGAGTTAGAGATAGAGTCAAATTTGCAAATAGCCTCTAGTAAACAAAAAAGCCAAGAGGAGCAAAATAAATTCTCCAAATATAAAGGTCTTATCAAGCCATACAGCGTAGGCGATTCCATTTCTGCATGGACGGAGAATATAGAGTTTCAACTTAAGACTCATAAAATACCTTTGACAGATTGGGCAATGATCTACATGGGAAATCTCAGTGGTGAGCCATTAAAAGTGATAGAATCAATACCTACAGAACTAAGGAGTGACTATCAATACATACACGATAGAATCATGCAACATTTCTTACTTGACGCTCCGGGGTATCAGATTCAATACTCACAGTTAAGACCCAAACCTAGTGAAACCTTCTTAGATTACGTCTCTAACGTGCAGAGTACATTTAATAAATGGACTAAGGCGGCAAAAGTGGGGAAAAACTTCGATAAACTGCAAGATCTAATGGTAATGGACAAGGTAATATCCACTGTCCCGACCCCGTTTGCAAAGTTCCTCCAACAGGCAGACATAGAGTCCATTCAAGAGCTAGAAAAACGTGGATCTGCTTACTTTTCTGCAAATCGTGATATCTTTAAAACTACCATCCATGAGACTGAGATCACTGCCTTCGTAAAAAAACGAACCTAATAGATCGTATAGGCAAAAAGAGTATCATAGGAAAGACCAGCCCTATCAAAAACCTCCACGTTGTGGATATTGCCATTTACATCATCCCAGTTATTCTATGTGCGATAAAAACCCCGCATATCCATCTCATTTAGAAACAGTCATAAAGAAGCAAGAGAATAGAAGAAACTCGTTCAAACGTGCTATCAAATGTTATTTTTGTTCGAGCTATGGACACTATTCGGCAAAGTGTCTGGGCAGACAAAGGATGAAGGCAAACAATGCTATGCTCATCGATACGTCATCAGACGATGATAGTGTGATAGACTCTGAACTTGAGAATGTGCTACCAGAGAATGTGTGTGAAAGTGTGGCAGTAGTTACTAATATACTTGATTTCAATAAATGTGATACATGTAACAGGTTTCATGCGGATGGGAAATTAGAATGTGGTCACGTTATTCCATGTTCCATCGAAGATACTAACGCAGCTAATGCCTCCAGAGGTAAATTGAAGTTCTACGATGCACTGGTAAATAACCAACCATGCCATTGTTTACTGGACAGCGGGAGCACTTTACTTGGCCTGAGAAAAGAACTGGTGAAACCAGAAGATTACACGGGTGAATTTGTCAAATGCCGTACTTTCTCTGGAACAATAGAGAAATACCCACTGGCAAAAGCGCATATAAATACCCCGTTCCTTACCGGCACATTTACGTGCGCAATCCTGCAAGACCCTTGCACGGATCTTATTTTAGGATGTCTAGACTCATTAAAGAAATGTACTAACGATGATATATTAGCCTGGAAGGAAACGAACCTGGCTAACGCTGTAACAAGGTCAGAAACACAAACTCACTACACTGACCTGCAGAACGAGATGTTACAGCTGTTAACACCTTGCGGTGCTACTAACAATAATACTCGACAAGAATTTATCGAGGCACAACGCACCGATCAAACTATCGCACCTTATTTTAGATTGTTAGGTGAGCGAGCGAAAGTGACCAAAAATGCATCTTGGTATTTTAGAATACACAACGGAATTCTCATGCGTTATTACACAAATAATAACCATGAAATTCAGCAAACGGTGTTACCTGTAACATACCGACAAACTGTGCTGAAAATCGCACATGAGTCACCGTTTGCTGGACATTTGGCCTATGACAAAACCAAAGCCAGAATTTTGTCACAATTTTACTGGCCTAAATTTTGTTCTGATATAAAATTTTTCTGTCGTTCATGTACTATGTGTCAACATCTTGTAAGAAAGGGTAAGCATGTGATGGCCAAAGTTCAACGGTCATTATTGGCTTCAAGACCAGTTGAGTGTGATAATGCAAATAAGGGTGCTAAAACAATACACCTAGAACCGAACCAGAAAGTTCTACTGTTGCTACCAGACAAACGTAATTTGTTGCTAACATCTTGGCAAGGGCCATTCAACGTCGAACGTAAAATATCAGATGTCGACTATGAAATATCGATAAAGGGAAAATTAAAGATATTTCATATCAACATGCTGAAACCATATTTCTCACGACAGGAACTACCGACAGACGAACAAAATGCACCCACACCAGTCAATCGGACGACAGACGTACACAACGCAACTACACTAGGTAGGGCGACACACGACAGCGACATCGCAAACACACTTAGCCAGGTAACAACACACGCAGCTAATACCACAACAGTACTTAACCAGACAGATGACGACGGATTAGAATTACCAGTCCCTACGGTAGACACGACTGGGACCATCGACAGCATACGGATAGAAACCAAACTTACGGACGAGCAACGACGACAGATGATAGATCTAGTGACAGAATACAAGGACATTTTCTCCGACATCCCAGGAAAGACAGACAGAATACAGCATTCCATCATTCTGACTGATACCACCCCTATCAAATGTCGACCTTATTCCATCCCTCTGAATTATAGGGCAAATCTCGACAAGGAAATACTATCTCTTGAGTCGAGTGGAATAATTCAAAGATCACAGTCAGAATATTCCGTTCCTATCGTTCTTGTCACTAAAAAGGACTCAACAATTCGCCTCTGTGTCGATTTTCGACGTTTAAACAGGGTGACAAAGATCGATGCTGAACCAATCCCAGCATGCGAAGATTTGATCCTGGATATGTCTACATCTCGTATATTTTCCAAACTCGACCTCACTCGAGGTTACTGGCAAGTTCCGATGGAAGAAAATTCAATTCCTTTGACAGCTTTTTCTACACCTCTAGGGCTCTATGAGTGGCGCTTTCTCCCTTTTGGCCTTCGTAATGCTCCTGCCACTTTTGTACGTCTTACTAGGGATCTTCTCCACGGGGTGACCAATACGTCTACATATATAGATGACATATGTGTTCATACGGAAGACTGGACGTCACACCTACTGAAACTTCGACATGTCTTCGACAGGCTACGATTATTCGGTCTTACCGTCAAACCTACTAAGGTAGAGCTGGGCATGGAGGAAATTGACTTCCTAGGCCATACCATCTGCAGAGGCCAACTCAAAACAGACGAGAAAATAGTCACAAAGATTCTTAATTTGACTATGCCAACGACCAAGAAACAGGTCCGAAGTCTACTTGGTCTTGTAAACTATTATAGTAAATTTATTCCCAATCTGGCGGAAATCACCAGTGTTTTTTCAAATATTTTGAAAGCTTCGGCTAAATTAGATGTAAAAGATGCAAAGTTAATTGGCTCATTGTCAAAGTTGAAATATTTATTCAGTGTACCACCTATTTTACGTTTACCCAATCAAAATCTTACCTATTTTCTCCGCACAGACGCAAGTGCGATTGCCATATCTGGTATATTGGGCCAGTTTTACGACGGGAAGTTCCACCCTGTGATGTTCGTAAGCCGTAAGATCAGCCCTGCTGAATCGAGATACTCAGCATCTGAATTGGAGGGCCTCAGCGTAATCTATTGTGTGAGAAAACTGCATAGGTTTCTGGCAGGTACAGAGTTTGTAATCCAATCCGACAACTCTCCCCTTGCAGTAATGCAGTCTGGTATCCCTCAAAACAACAGGATCTACAGATGGTCCTTAATATTGGCAAACTATGCCTTTACAATCCAACATTTGAAGGGATCATTGAACTCTTTGGCAGACATTTTAAGTAGACCTTCGAATATAGAGGTACCTGAAGTACAGGAGAAGGGCGAAGATTTATCACCAGAAACAGTGACACTGTAGTTATGAATGAAATCAGTGCCGTGTGTGATAAAAACTTACACTTTGAAGTGCGTTAATATCGCCAGTCGACTAAAATGTGCAAGAGAAACAGTGCCATTATGAGTAAATGAACAGGCACATTAGTTATATTGCTACAGCGCTAACACAGTAGATAAGCAATAAGTACATTAAAAGTGTTAGACGTGAACCTACAGAAACTAGTAGGGAACTTTATATATACCACTATCCTGAAAGGAGAGCATATAAGACTGTGGTGAATTGAACTATGTTAATACACTAGTCTACAAGGAACAGTGCTCGAACATTACACCGTACAGGAGGACGTTAGTGTAGTTATATATAATTGTGATATGTATAGTACATTGTTTTTTTTTTAAACAGTGCGCATAACCTCATTGTGTATATTTATAATTGTAATGCAAATGTTCAATTAAATATATGACATTATTTATGTTAGTTTATAGGTACAAGTCACTAACATTTACTTAAAAACCTCATTTAGATTAATACTAACGTTAGAAATGCAATTATTAGACATTACTTTATCACATCACCATGTAAACATAATCATTTATATATTAATTTCCTTAAAATATCATTTCTAAACTAACCCAATCATTGCAAAATTATTATCATTTCATTTACCAATAGTACTATAAGGTAACTAACCCACTTTGCTTAAATGTAGTTAATTAATTAGGTTATTTCCCTTAGGTTAATTTAGAACAGCACACGAAATCACTATAACTTAGTTAGAGTAGTTAGTTTCATATGATCGGTAACAAACCATCATCATAAACGTGTATAATATTTTGTATAGATATGACGCGTGCAAAGACATAGCACAGTCATGTGGCGTGAACACTTGTACGATTCAGCCAAGTATTTATTGTAAATATGTAATGTTCATTTATGTATTATTATGAACCATATTTTAAAGACGAATGAATGTTTTAACATAAGTATGGTATGAAAGTATGAACGAAAGATGTATAATAGGAGAGGAGTGAATGAAGACAAAGTAAACATTGATTGAAAGAGAGAGAGAAAGAGATTTAGCGGAATTTTTTTTCTCCGCGCAAATCGTCTTATTATGACTTGTCTGTGTCAATCTGTGTAACCAATGTGTTGTTCAGTTTAAGTGTGTAACTGCTATACTTTAGAAATAGTAGTAGTAAATAGAGAAAGTACTTTGAGCATCTTAAAACGAAATTGTGGTCATAAATAAAAGTAACCGACATTTGTAGCCACAATAATCCGATTTACGGCTCTCGAAGTCATACATACATGTAGAATAGAAACACATACACATGTTAGCAAGTTAATTACATTGTAGTTTAATGAATAACACGCAAACAAACAGGAAAACAAACACATAAAGGTTGCAGTCACTATTTATTTCAAAGAACGGTAACTCGAAACAGGGGACACGATAATTTCTTTAAAAACCTGAATGTAACATTGAAAATATTTCTTCACAAACGGAAGTTTAAAGGTGAAGAGTAGAACATAGAGCATACGAGTTGGTACTGATATTATAGGGGAACATGAACATTTATGCTCATGTGTTGTTCTCGTAACAGAGACAACTTGTAGCGGGTTGTCATGTTGGGCAATTTGAGGACAGGTCGAGACATAAGTCAACGGGCAGAAGTCAAAGGACATAGGGTCAAACGACGGAAGCCAGGACATAAGTCGGAAGACAACGGTTCCGGATCAATACAATTCCCAATAATATAATAGAGGTATATCCAACTATAATGATGTGATGCACTACTCAATTAGCCGAGTGAATCAATATAACAGTGTGAAAAGGCAGAGAAGAGAATTTGTTCTATCCCCAGAAGAGATACGTAAACTGATGAGATCTTTGACAAAATTGGATAGCCAATTTTTTGGTGACCAATACGTGTTACAGACAGGAGTTAAACGTTTGTAACACTACACGCAGAGGAGAGGAGTGTGTCAAAGATCCCCACAGGAGCTTAGAGAGTTAAGACGGAGCTATACAGAGAACACCAGACAGGAGAGACACAGGCACTATATTTAGCTTGACAACAGGACACACTCGTGTCAACTAATAGGTTATTGAGTGCTGATGAGCGAGGGTTTCCCAAGAGTATAGGGAACTCGCTTCTCGACAAGTAACTGGAGAATACCAGTTACTTGAGTTAACTAACCAAGCGTGCTGGGACTCTACGCACGGAAACTCGCCAGCGCACGCAGGACTGAATGTCCGTGGTTCAACACGCAACTACCAGCGTGCGGCAGACTGGGACAAGGACTGATAGAGAGCAGACGTGTTCGCTAGGAACCTTATATAGTTTATCAGCAATAGTGTTAGCTAGGCTTTAGATTCCAATTAGTTAATAGTATCATTGTGTTCACCTCTTACATGCATCTGTGAAACATACCATGTTGTTAATTATCCATGAAGTATTCCGCTCGCAGAGCTTGTGTGTAAATAGCTCTAAATAAAAATGTATCCTTTTGTAAACCACACGAGTTATTGATTCGTGTCGTGCAAAAGTAGGGAGTCCTGAATTACCTGTCGCAAGTAGGTTGCTGACAGAATACAAGGTGATATCACGGTGGTATTAGTCTTGCCATTTCCGATTTAAATGATTGACTGAAAGCCAGATGACATCACGGTGATATTAATCATGTCATTTCTGATTTAAAGGATTGACTGAATACAATGTGACGTCAAGGTGGTATTAGTCACGTGATTTCTGATTTAAATGATTGATTGAATACAAGGTGATATCACGGTGGTATTAGTAAAGAACATTTCTTATTTAAATAAGTTATTGAATAAATAATGTCTCCAAATATGCACACCCATTATTATAGCCTACAACTGATGAAGTATTTTTCTGGTGAAACCAGTCATGGTTGTGACAAAAGGAGATGAAGCTTTGAAGAAAGGACATTCATCCTAACGTGCTGCTGGAAGTTCTGAGAACATAGTGGAAGTGCAAAGGTGTTCCAGCAGGCATATAGTGAAAGTGCAAAGGATTTTCAGCTGGCATATAGTGGAACGGCAAAAGTGTTTCAGCAGGGAGTTTGAAAGAGATCCACCAAAGCGACTAAGTACTCTGTCATGTCACGCATTCGCGAGATATTTGCCGATGGGGAAGACTTTATTTCCAGTACAATCCCCACTACCATCGTGCAGTAAAGGCGTATCTTGATGGATATTTGTCGACCAGATGGATTGGACGCAGAGGTAGCATTAAATACCGAGGGTTGTAGATTCGATTCCGGGCTACGTCTTTCTGTTCACGAGTGCATTTTTCTCGGAGATTCCAAAGAGACCGAGCCAAATGTGATAAAACCCGGGGCAATGAAGTCGATCCTCTCGACTTTTAAGACTTTTTTTTTTTGCTCAGCAGAGACAGCATTTTTATTTTTTTTAAATTCCGACCATTCGGTCGCTGGGGGAAATCTAGTGCAATAAAAATGGGTACCAACCCTTTTTAGAATTGTCTGTGAATTATCAGAGAAGAACATGGAATTAGTCACCAAACCGCATATGTAATTGCCTAGGATATGTGAACGTCCAACACATAGTATATTCTATGGGACTACATTTGAGATAGAATGGGTGGGCCTGGCCTGTGATCATGTCTGCCACAGGGATACAATACGACAAAAATCAACCCCAGAAGTTTCTGGAAGTTTTGAACTCCCTGTGAAAGTAATGCGGCAATCAAAGCAACTAAACAGTCGCTTCCTCATTATGGAGGGGCTTGGAATATGTAAAGGTCAAATACAGAATCTAACATGGTTCTGTCCTATTTTTAAAATACCTCATACTTTATATGTCTATCTTTATACAGAAATACTCAGGGACTGGTGTGTAAGAGTTGGAGATGTTACACTGACAAATACCTCATTTCACCTCCACATTGGGCAACCTGGTGAAGACTAGTTAAACTTAAGAAGCAAGGATCAGTCGTCGTCTTCGATGACTGAAGTCATGCACTTTAAAACATGCGATAACAGCTTTCCCCTCAATGACTGTAGATAATCAGCACTTAAGTCTTGCGATTACCTCTTGCAGAGCTCACTAGCACGCTCTGGATGAGTGTATTACTTGCCTACGAAATGACACAAAGTAATCTGTAGTCCCCATTTCATCCAATTGTACAAGAGTGAACAACTAACGTCGATTGTATTCTACAACCTGAAAATCAAAGATATGAAGCTTCTGTTAGATCGTTTCCCCGGGACATGTTGGCTTGGTGGGAAACGAGCAGACGGATATATTGGCTGGGGCTGCACGGTTGGGTGTTGGATTGGTGCATGATGAGACAGATGTGGGTCCATTGGGATCACGTGTATATCCTGGGTAACCGATAAATCACCATAGCCTAGGGAGAAAGTAGCGACAGTGAGTAGACCAGAGCATCCGGCCGGCAATCAGTACTCCGAGGAAAGGTCAGACGGACACATAATCAAACTACAACTGGTAATATTAGTATGTAGAGCCGTCTTGACAAAGACGAATTTTTGTTTAAAAATTACTTTATACTGTAATGTTTTTTTTTTAGATCTTGTTTGTGTTGTCTTGGCCCTGATAATTTTTTATATATCGCAACGTCGTTTGTTGTGTCCTACAATACTTATTTTTATTGTATTCTTATATTACTACACATATTTTGGATTGTCTATTTTCTTCGTTTTTTTTTTGGGGGGGGGGGGGGGGGGAATGAGGCGATTTTTACTCTGTGATTTATGTTCACCTGTCTGGAGTCCGTTGTAAGGTATGTACACTGTGTCCGTGTTTAGTATGTCTTATCTTTTCGTTGGAAATACACATACCTAACTGTTTGTATTTTTTTTATTAGTACTTGGACTCTTAGACTCCTGTTGAAATTATAGACGGAGCACGTAAGGGAACGTCCTGAGTGCTGTGATATCGGTTCTTGACTTAACTCAGCTAAACTACAACATTCAACTCAACTACAACATTCAGCTCAACTACAACATTCAGCTTAACTACAACATTCAGCTCAACTAAAACATGAACATTAACAACATATTTATGTACAAGAACTGTATACTTGCGTGTGTAGGCGTGGCATCTAGATGCCAAGATGGATGTGTTGTCGGCACCAAACGCAATGTCATTGTAGAACCGCGGCTGGCGGTTGGTGAGAAACTCGTGCAGACAAGAGAAAAAGGCGTTCTTACTGCTGGTGTTGTACATGGGTGTCTTCGCCAGAGTGGTGAGCCAGCAGCTGTCGACCAGGGGATCTATTAGTGGATCTTTACGGGCTGTTTCCATCAGATCCATCACATCCTGCGAGGGGACAATGTAACAATGAACATTACGTGGCGCTCCATAAGAATGGAAAAGTATATTTGTATCTCTCTGTCTGTCTTTAGAGCAAGGTTATAGATTGTTCCCAGACGAAAAACAAACGGTGTGAATTTGTAGAAAACATCCGGATGTTGAGGCATAAGATGAAGATCTCTGCGTAAATTGTGTTGTTAATTAAAGTTTGTTGTGTGTACATTGTTTCACAGGACGTCGAAAACACACACACACATAACCCCCCCCCCCCCCCCCCCCCCCCCCAATTACTGATTGTTTGTGATTTTCTAATTATTTTTCAGGTAAGTAGTTTGCCATTGCTTTCTGAACTGCCGACGATCATACCATCGTGGAAATTAGCGCAAATGAATCTGCTCCCAAATCGAATGCGGCTGTTATTTAAACCCGGTATGTCGTAGCGAACGACGAGAGATGGCATGGAACCCTTGTCTGACCACCCTCATGTCATCATCTGCGTAATGTCCTTATCGTTGAACCAAAATACCACTTCAATCAAATGCTTAACAGACACAGACCGTTTACTGTGTAAATTGCACTGCCTGATAAAGATGACGATGATGATGATAATGGTGATGAAATTTATGATGATGGATGGTGGTGGTGATGATGATGAAGATTGTGGTGGTGGTGATGATGGTGATGATGGTGATGATGATAATGATTGTGTTGGTGGTGATGATGGTGATAACGATGATGGCGATGATGGTGATGATGGTGATGATGTTAATGATAATGATTGTGGTGTTGGTGATGATAGTGATGATGGTGATGATGATGATGATGATGATGATGATGATGATGATGGTGATGGTGATGATGGTGATGATGGTGATGATGATGATGATGATGATTATGATGATGATGGTGATGATGGTGATGATGATGATGATGATGATGATGTGATGATGATGGTGATGATGATGGTGATGATGATGATGATGATGGTAATGATGATGATGATGATGATGATGATGATGATGGTGATGATGATAATGATGATGATGATGATGATGATGATGATGATGATGATGATGGTGATGATGATGATGATGATGATAATGATGATGATGATGATGATGATGATGATGATGATGATGATGATGATGATGATGATGATGGTGGTGGTGGTGATGGTGGTGGTGATGATGATGATGATGATGATGATGATGATGATAACGATTATGGCGTTGATGGTGATGATGGTGATGGTAATGATAATTATGATGATGGTGGTGGTGGTGGTAATGATGATGATTGTGGTGGTCATTATGATGATGATGATGATGGCGGTGCTGCTGCTGATGATGACAATTATGACGAATATGATGATGATGATGACGACGATGGTGGCGATGTGATGACGATGAGGACAATGAAGACAACGATGATGATGCTGATGACGACGATGATGATGGTGATGACGATGATGATGATGATGATGATGGTGATGATGATTATGATGATGATATTGTGTAAAATACAAGGTGCATGTTCTTTGCAGGACGTTGCGATCAACCCCATGGTACTTTTCCTGGTACTGACTTTCAGTGGTTTAGAACTGCTTTCTGAATTGGAAGTCAATGTTTCAGCCCAATTTAATGCCGGTGTAAGGGTTGAATCGTAGTTAGAAATCGTTTTGCGGTCTTGATGTCTGTACAAGAGGAAATGTTATCTAATGAACTGGCAGTACAAACTAAAGATATCTTGATAACTGCAGCCAAAGATTTAATTCCGACTAAGAAAAAGCAACTTAAGCCGTGGATTACATCAGACACGTTAGAATTAATACAACAACGAAGGGAACTGAAACAGAAAGGAGGTGAATACGATAAAAGCAGGATGAAGAATAAATCTTTAACTCGAGACATAAGAAAGAACACAAGAAAGGACTCAAAATCAATATATACACGATTGCTGTACCAGAATAGAGCAATATCATAAGACTGGAAGAGATAACCAAATGTTCACAGAAATGAAGTTATTGACAAGAAATGCTCAACCTCAATTGAATGTAATCTGTGATACGAAATACCTTATCAGAATCTAGACAAATTCTAGAAAGATGGCAGGAGTACTGCAGTAGGAATGTATGATATGAGTGACAGTGAGGGTATGAATGAGATACATGAGCCAATGACAGCAGAAACAGAACCTGACCCCTCATTAGATGAAATTTCATGGGCAATAAAAAACCTGAAGAATGGTAAATCATCTGGAATTGATGAAGATACCAGCTGAACTAACTAAAGCGGGAGGAGAAGAAAGCATACAAATCTATCACGCATTATGTAAAAAGATATGGGTATATGTTATAATGACCAAAAGATTGGAAGAGAACTATCTTCATTCCAATACCAATAAAAAGGCAACCTGAAATTATGCACCAACTATAGAACTGTTGCCCTGATCAGTCATGCAAGTAAAGTTCTACTAAAGATCATAATGGGAAGACTTCGTAAGAAAATGCGGAAGAAGACATTAACGTGGTTCAAGCTGGATTTAGACAAGGAAGAGGAACAAGAGATCACATTCTCAACATGCATTTAATAATAAAGAAGTCAAAAAATTTAATGTAAACCTGTTCTCATGTTTTGTGGATTATTCAAAGGCATTTTACTGTGTATAGCATCAGAAACTTTGAGAAATCATGAGGAATATGGGCTTTCCATCACATGTAATAAAACTCATAAAAATGCTCTATCTAGAACAACAAGCAGCGGTTAGAATAGATGGCGAAACATCAGACTGGTTTGACATCAAGCAAGGAGTCCGTCAGGTATGTGTGCTGTCCCCCTATTTGTTTAACCTGTTAGTTAGTTAGTTAGTTAGTTAGTTAGTTAGTTAGTTAGTTAGTTAGTTAGTTAGTTAGTCGACAGATCATCCTCATTACACATCGAACCATTCAGTCCATAAGTGCTCGGATCCCCTCCTCAGCAAATCCCGTAGCGTGTAGCGGCTCATGACACCAGTTCTGTGTTGGTTAATCAATCTTCTTTGGCTTCCTGCGTAGTGTTCTTGTTTGGCAACACCTCTTTTAATTTGCAGTTCTCGCAGTCTGTACACCGAAAATATAATGAGAAATGTAAGAGATGATATAAACAAGGAGCTATATGATGCCCTAAATATCGGTGGTCATGACATACCAGAGATTCGTTTTGCTGATGATGCAGTATTGCTATCCACAAGACAGAACTGTATAGAAAACCTAATAACCTCAACCCAATTGAATAGTGAAAATCACAACTTATATCTTAACATAGCAAAAACAAAGATAATGCATATAGATAAAACTACCATGGAGAAAGAAATATATGTTAATTTGGAAAGATTGGAGGTGGTGGACAATTTTGAATATCTTGGGTCTTTGATTACCATCAATGGTGACACAATGAAAGAAATTAAACGACGACTATCAATTGCTCTTCAGAGACTAAAACAACTGAATAAATTATGGAGTAAGACAGACAGACTAACAAAAATTAGATTTTTAAGAGCATGCATCTTTCCCATTGCAACATACGCCTGTGAGACATGGACACTTACTAAACAAGCTGAACAGCGCATAAACGCCTTTGAATATAAGTGTTATAGACGAGATCTAAGAATATCTTGGGTAAAGAAAAGAACAAATGCATCCATACTTCAGGAGCTGAATATTGAAGAAGGATGGCTATTAAAGACGATAAAACAAAGAAAACTGAAATATTTTGGTCACTTGAAACGTCACGAAAGTTTGAAGAGAACAATAATGGAGGGGTATATGCCTGGGAAGAGAGGAAGAGGAAGGCCAAAGAGAAGAGTGGGTGCAGGATGTGGCGGATGATCTCCAGATGGGTGTATCGGACGCGGGACATCTTGCTTATAATCGAGAGGTTTTCCGGAAGGTTGTTATGGGAGCGAGGTTCTGCAAAGGACATGCTACTGAATGAATAAATGTAGGGGGTGAACCACCTACACCGCCATCAGCACGGTAACAAGAAATCAAAGACACCAACAATCACTATACATACATACGTAACCTGTCAATACAGACTATGTGCCTTTCCCGTAAAGCAAAACAAACAACAACAAAAACAATAATAAAAAGTATCTCAAACGGCAAATCAAAAATGTGAAGAAGCAGTCACTAAGAAGAAGAATGCCAGACATGTATGGTTAAATGACATCAATAACATCCAAAAGGAAGAGCATTATAGAAATGAATGTAAAGAGGCTACAAAAATAGTCAGACAGCAGAAGCGAGAATATATGAGTAATATAATCAAAGATATGGAAACTAATCACCAGAAAAATGAATCCAGAAAGTTTTTTAAAGTACTGAAGTCAATGAAACGAGGGCACCAACAAAACACATATGGTTTAAAAGACAAAAATGGGAATATGATAAATACCAATGAAGAAATGTGCAACACATGGAAAGAATATTTTATTGAATTACTAAATTGTGAAGCTCCAAGTAACATTTTCCCACAGGAAGAGGTTCTAACATGCGAACCACAAATTGAAGAACCTACATTTGAAGAAATCCTATATGTAATCACACGACTTAAAAACAATAAGGCAACTGGGACTGATGGAATTGCTGCTGAATTTATAAAGGCAGGTGGCCATGCATTACATCTAAAGCTATACGAACTAATAATAAAAATCTGGAGGACAGAAGAATTACCCCATGACTGGAAAGAGTCATTATTGATACCTATCTTTAAGAAAGGAGACAAGTTCCAATGTGGAAATTATAGAGGAATATCACTACTGTCCACAAGCTATAAGATACTATCCGCAGTATTACTAAATAGACTAAAACCATATTCAGAAGACATATTAGGTGACTACCAGGCGGGTTTTAGACAAAACAGATCAACAATAGATCAGATATTTATCTTACGACAAATAGCCGAGAAACATTGGGAATATAAAAGAGATCTCCATAACATTTTTGTGGATTTTAAAAAGGCTTATGATAGTGTCCATAGGAATAGTCTATGGAATGTTATGCAGGAATTTGGAATACCAAGGAAGTTAATTAACATGACCAAACTATGCATGGAAGATACTTATAATATAGTAACATATAAAGGCAGGAAATCAGACCCCTTCCAAATAACATCTGGCTTGAAACAGGGTGATGCACTATCGCCGCTACTCTTCAATCTGGCTCTAGAGAAAGTTGTAAGGAAGGTAAAGGAGGAATGTGATATTGGAGGAACATCCAAGCTGCTTGGTTATGCAGATGATATAGATATTATAGGGCAAAATGAACAAAAGACATTAGAAATATTGACTCACTTAAAGGAAAAAGCCCAACAGATGGGGCTGGTTATCAACCAAGATAAGACAGAATATATGGTAATTTCAAGAGACGGAATGGCTAAAAACTCTGGCCACATACAAATAGATAATATGACCATTAAAAGAACGGAAACATACAAATACCTGGGTACAATCTTCAACTGCTCCAACATCATAAGGGAAGAAATACAAACTAGAATCAACTCTGGAAATAAGATATACTATGCACTACAACATCTACTAAAATCAAAGGCGCTATCTCGTAACACCAAAATCACAATCTACAAAACACTGATCAGACCAGTTGTGCTGTATGGCTCTGAAACCTGGAGTACAACGAAAGGAGACGAAGCCTTGTTACAAACCTTGAGAACAAAATTTTAAGACGCATCTTTGGACCCATTAGGGATACACAAAGTGGAGAGTGGAAAAGAAGAAGTAACAAAGACATTTATGATTTGTTTAAGTCCCCGCTAATCACTGGTATCATGAAGGCTAATAGACTACAATGGCTGGGGCATATAGAAAGAATGGAAGATAATAGGGAAACAAAACTCGCTTACACTCAGGAAATAAATGACCGTAGACCCCGAGGTAGACCAAGAAGGCGGTGGAGAGATAATATACATACAGACCTACAAGCACTTGGAATCAACGACTGGCATGAGAAGGTCCACCAGAGAGACGAATGGAGACAGATTGTATTTGCAGCAAAGAACCTCAATGGCTCGGAATGCTGAAGAAGAAGAGAAGAAGAAGATCTCAAACGGCAACTAGTATAATAAACATTCCCAAATGTATGTGTACGTTACACCCTCCTTGGGTATTTATAATGGCCATGTTAAAAATGGCCTTAGTGAATCATGTATTATTGATTTGTTTCCATGCGTTTTAATGCAAATTGTTCTGTTGATGTCTAAGATTAGCTTCATATGACGTATGAAGGAAATAACGTATGAGAGGAAAGAGAGAAGAAGGGCTGAATGTCAGACGGTCCTGCGGGTCAATTCTTAACCCTTTGAAATAAAGTTTGTTTGTTCGTTCGTTCGTTCGTTCGTTCAGCGACCCGGAGTTTAAGAGTGAGCTCTCTTCTCCTTTCGACCACGTCGAATCACGTGAAATAAGTAGTGAATGTCTTACCATCACGGTTCGTTCGTTCCAGTATTCCTTATTTGCGGTTGTGACAAACGCAACTGGGATCTTCACACCGAAGTCGTTGTTATCCCATACCTGAGGATTAACTGATTGCCTGTCAGATGCCACTTGATAGCCCAAGTAACCCAAATTTTACACCCAGATGCCACTTCAGAGAATGAATCTTTTATGTATACTTACGGAAATGGGTTTACAGTAAAAGATAAAAGGGTGTACAGACTGATGTACAATTAATGAGAAAAGAATGTGCGTTACATAAAATATAGATGTGCGATCAATATAAAATGTGTGTACAATCATTGAGAAATATATATATATATATATATATATATATATATATATATATATATATATATATATATATATATATATATATATATATATATATGTTAGTTAGTTAGTCGACAGATCATCCTCATTGCACATTGAACCACTCAGTCCATAAGTGCTCGGATCCCCTCCTCAGTAAATCCCGCAGCGTGTGGCGGCTAAAGACACCAGTTCTGTGTTGGTTTTATCAGTCTTCTTTGGCCTCCTGCGTAGTGTTCTTGTTTGGCCACCCCTCTACTCTTTCGCTACCGTGAGCCCATCTGTGGACAGGATGGATTTGCTGTAATGGCAATTCGCCCTTTTAGTCCCACAAAATGATCAGTGGTTTATTTCGTATATTTCTGCTCCGTTTCGGAATTTAAGTTACAGTAAACTGAAAAGTCGTACAGCCGAAAGATTTCTACGCCATCTTGGTGCGGTCAAACGTTTTCTAATATTGGATTCTTGTGAATTTCAGTTTTAAGGTAGTTTATTTTGGTTTTTCACAATGGAAACGCCCACCAGTTGCGTCCACGTAGTATGACTTGAGATCAAGCTAGATTATTGTTTATAACTGTTTTAAAACAATAGTGAATTCCCTTATCAGTGAATATTTAGAAAGTAGTTTTAGTTGTGTCTAAAGTTTTAGCACGTGGTGATAAAGAAAAACCAGTGAATGTTCGTCAACAGCTGAGTGTTTGACAACGAAGCACGAATGGCTGAAGTTTACGTCTGTCATTATTGCTATGGGACTTGATCCAAGACCATGTATCAAAGACTACTGGTGTACAAGTGCACATTTATATACTCCACTGCCACTACGTTTCCCAGTAATCAATTAGAAAATTAGAATATATTTATCACACCCTGTTTCATGTATGTGAACCTGAGGCAACCAAAAAAAAAAAAAAAATGATCCTCTTGTTTACATGATTCTGAAGAATATTCAGGAAGCATTTTACCCATTTGAAAATGTGTCCATTGATGAAATGATTATTTGGTGGAAGGGCTAAATAAAGCTAAAAAAAAAACATGCATTGTTGTCTCTACCAAGTCTGTAGTTAGAACTGTTGAGAGCGGATTGCGAAAACCGCAAAGCAAGCCGAAGATGGTCTCCATGAATATAACACGGCGATGAATGGCTGCGACAGAATGGACCAAATGGTTGGATATTATAATATCCATGATAGGAAAACCATTAAGTGGTGGAAGAAGATCTACTACTAGATCTTTGAAATTGCACAGATCAATGCTCACATCCTACATTCCATATGGCAAACAGAGAAAGGAGGATAAAAATTGTCATAGAAGGATTTCAAGTAAAGGAAAGTGCTCATCGCGAAGTAGCTCAGAGTATTCCTGAAAGTTTGACACTCTGCCTGCCGAAGAATTTCAGTCTGTTGCAGGAAATTATGCCGAAAGATTTACATGAGCCAAGCATTTAATAGAAATTGAATTTGTCGGTGTCAATAGAGACTGTGTTTTTTGCAGCACTCGAACTAAACGAACCATATCATCTTTTGTTTGCTCCGGCTGCACTTATAGACCAGACTTGTGCGCCAAAGTTTGCTTTGCAGCCTATCACAAATAGACTGCCACATATAGTAAATAAAAACAAACAGACATGACAATTAAATGTAAATATGCCAAGTGTTTTCCTAATTTTTGTCTGAAAAAAGAAAAATACATGATTCAGAATCTGCGGCAAAACTTCTTTTCGGATGATTTATTGGGAGCAATTGTATTTATAGTTTAGAAAAGTGTTGTTTGTTCAGTAAATTCAACAGGATTAGCAGTGATCAGGATATTGGATAACAACGCCCCCTTGGTAAGTACAATGTTTACATTATTTTTACCTCTTTTTAACAAATTATTTTAGAAGTTATATTATTATTTTTATTTTATTTACAACATACAGCAAAAATTCTCCTACCAACATATTCCTTGTGCAATCCCCTTTATTTTGATATATAATACAACATTTCTGCTACAATTTAAACCATTTTCATAACATTATTGCGACATACACCAATTTCCAGATTTCGGCCATTAGTTTTTTTCATTTTTGTGAAAAAGACATGGTTCAGAATATGCACCAAAACTTCCTTTTGGGTGATTTAAATGAGCAATACTGTTTATATTCTTGAAGACAAGTGGTGTTTGTTTGATTATTCAGTAAATTAAACATGATTAGCAGTATAGGAGTGTAGAAAACACATTCTAAGTGCAATGTTTACATTATTTTTACCTACTTTGTCCAATTATTTTACAAATTATATTATTATTTTTATTTTATTTACAACCTAAAGCAAAAACTCTCCTACCAACATATTCCTTGTGCAATCCCCTTTATTTTGATATATAATACAACATTTCTGCTACAGTTTTAACCATTTTCATAACTTTACTGTGACAGACCCCACCTTCAAGATTTCAGCCATTATTTTTTGTCATTTTTTGTGAAAAATACGGGGTTCAGAATATGCACCAAAACTTCTTTTTGGGTTACTTTAATGAGCAATACTGTTTATATTCTTGAAGACAAGTGGTGTTTGTTTGATTATTCAGTAAATTAAACATGATTAGCAGTATAGGAGTGTAGAAAACACATTACAAGTGCAGTTTTTTAAATAATTTTTACCTCTTTAATTTCAGTTGTTATTATTAAACCTCTCATTATTGTCATAATATTTGTAACCTATCAATTAATTATTAACACTGTCATGTTCCTTGGCAATCCTCTTTAATTTGATATGTAATACAATAGATCTGCTACCATCTTAACCATTTTAAAAGCATTATTGTACCACACCCCTAGTTCCAATTTTCTGCCATAAATTTCTGTTTGGTCACAGCCCAGTTTTTGTTTGGTAGTGAAAGAGTTTTTGCTGTTCTCGCAGTCTGGCCATGGTTGTAGATTCATAGTCATAACTTGGTTCTCGCAAAATCCTACTTCTCGTAGAGCATTCAGAATGTCCGCCTGGTCCATGGCGCGTCCGCCCTCCTCAGAAGCGTTACCTGCGAGCTTGTCAGCCTGCTCATTCGCTTGTACTCCCGCATCACCTGGCACGAAGATGAAACTAATCTTTGCCAGCCGAGACCGCTCCAGAGACAACAACCATTCTCTTCGGATCTCCCCCCCCCCCCCCCCCCCCCCATCTCTATCCTCTTGAGCATATTCATTGAGTCGCTAAGGACAAATGCCCTAGTGAATGTCTGTGTCTCGAGCCATGTTATTGCTTTACTTACTGCCATAACTTCCATAATCAGGCTACTTGTGGTCTCAGCAAAAGCACCAGAGTCCTCCTTCACAATTCTCCCTCCGGCCTGGCCGTAAAGGCCCACGAGCTTCTCTCATGTCGGACGACCGACCCATCTGTGTAAATGACAGCATCACCGGCTAGTGAATTCTCGAAAATCAATGCTTGTACTTCAGCCTCCACAGAAGCCGGATTTCCTTGTCTGCATTTTCTGTCTAGTTGGATGCAAACTGAAAAGGGGATGTGCAGAAATCTGTTGGCACTTGTACCCACTCCTCACCAGGTTCAAAGTCCTCAAGTGAACACACTTGTTGAAGAATGTCTTCGGCTTGACCCATCCATGACCGTCCTCTTTTTAACCTGCGGCCCT
>JACEFZ010007781.1:1137500-1147500 GCA_014155875.1 Cepaea nemoralis
ATGGCGAAATGTGACCGCTGACGCTTATCGGCATGGCACATGATGATGATGAATCCAGACATGTGTAATGGAACCTCTGTGACACAGTGGTGGACGCGCTTGCTTACGAACTCAGTGGTCGGGGCTCAATCCCAGCAAACACAGAATTATTATTTCCGATCGTAGCAGGATTCACCTCATGAAATCAGCATCGGATAATTGCTCAGCAGTTTCTGAGATTTGTCAGGAGAGCGGCGGCGGAAGGTAAGGGAACTGGTCATCCAACTCTAATAGAACGTGGCCTAGAACGTGTGAAGATCCAACATTTAACACCCCTATGGAGGTATATGTCTTCGTGGCTAAGGGCTTACGGACGCGATTCGTAGGCCCGCTTACCCGCGTTTGAAATACAACCGCGACCGATTTGGCAGCAGACCGCGTTGCGCTGGGTTTTAACGTGTTGGTATGGGAGCCGGTTGTTCAGAAAGAAATGGCAAACTAGTAAACGTAAACTTGCCAAGACACCAACAACGGCAGTAAAATGCGTGTGTTGACAGCGATGTCCTGTAAATAGGATATGTGGGGGGAAAAAACAAATTGCGGTATATGCCATGGGAAGACATGTACAAACACATTCCACTTACAGAACAAGTGCTTTCCTGGGTCCTTTCTCAAACACGCCCTGTTCTTCAATGGGGCTCTCGGGGAGTTTACCACCACAAGAGCAGACGTAGCAACAAGAGTGTCCGCTCTCGCTGAGCTCTTTCCTAGATTTCTCCACCTTCCTGCAGGTGATGGCGTGTCTTTGTGAGTACACTCGGCGGCCGTGGAGTGCCAACCATGCACCAAACACTGAGGCGTTGCACACGTAGCAGAAGATAACACCGGCGCCTGGAATAATGGAGGTGTCAGGAAGTTGTAATTGTCATCGGCACTCTCAGGAGGGAATGAATAATAAAGTGTCAGGAAGTTGTGATTGTCAATAGCACCCAAAGAACTAAAGGAATAACACAGCGTCAGTAAGTTGTAATTGTCGTTGGCACTCATAGAAATAAGGGATGTATGGCCATACCTCTTCTAACTTGCTGTTTTCGCAGCTTGACCATGGTTGTAGACTCACAGTCATCGCTTGATTCTCGTAAACGACTTACTTCTCGTAGAGCATGGCGCGAAACTGTGAGCTGTGAATTTCGCGTGGAATGCTTTTGCATCGGTCCGCCGTTGTTTTTAGCGTGAACTGCGTGTTCGGAACGATGGCGGCCGGATGTTGCTGCATTGACTGGTTTGCCTTTTCGGTTCACGAGTACTTTTTTCAGGAGACTCCTGTGAGACGGCGCTGTAGCTACGGAGTTCGTACTTTGTGCGGCGCTTTCGGTGGGTCGCCCTGCGGAAAGAGACCGAGCCATATGGGATAAAACCCCGGTCAATGTAGTCTTTCTGGTGACTGCCGTTTCCATCGACGATGAACTGCATTTTTCGTGGAGGACTTTAGTGTTGGCATTCTGGCGGCTGCATTATGCACAGTGTACCTGTGCGGGCTGTTGGCTTACCGACACTCCTGTCTATTCCATTGTTCACATAGGGCAGTGAGGAGCATATTGTGTGATATTCACTGGCACAGGAACGGAGCAATATGGGGACGACCCGTTGTCGTGAAGTTGGAACCGTGACTAACTAACTAACTAACTAAGAAATAAGGGAATATCATAGTGTGAGTAAGTTGTAATTATCACTGGCGTTAATAGAAATAAAGGAATAATACAGTCTCGGTAAGTTGTAATTGTCATTGGCACTCTTAGGAGTAAAGGAGTAATAGTATCACTAAGTTGTTGTAATGTTGATTAACGTATACGTGATGGAATAAGAGAGTGTCAGTAAATTGTTGTAATGTCGATTAACATATAACAGCGGTCTCGTTTGGCAAAGATTAGTTTCATTTTCGTGTCAGGGCATGCGGGTGTACAAAGAAATAAGCAGGCTGACAGGCTTCCAGGTAGGGCTACTGTGGAAAGCGGACGATCCATGGACCAGGCAGACATTCTGAATGCTCTACGAGAAGTATGTCGTTTACGAGAATCAAGCGATGACTGTGAGTCTACAACCATGTTCAGGCTGCGATAACAGCAAGTTAAAAGAGGTATGGCCAAACAAGAACACTACGCAGGAAGCCAAAGAAGATTAATAAACCAACACATAACTGCTGTCGTGAGCCGCTAAACGATGCAGGATTTGCTGTGTAGGGGATCAGAGCACTTATGGAATGAATGGTTCGATGTGCAATGAGGATGATCTGTCGACTATCTAACTAACTAACTAACTAATTAACTAACTAACTAACTAACTAACTAACTAACTAACTAACTAGCTAACTAACTAACTAACAAACCAACTAACTAACTAACTAGCTAACTAACTAATTAACTAACTAACTAACTAGCTAACTAATTAACTAACTAACTAGCTAACTAATTAACTAACTAACTAACTAACCAACCAACTAACTAACTAACTAACTAACTAGCTAACTAACTAACTAACAAACCAACCAACTAACTAACTAACTAACTAATATAAGAGTAGGAATAATAGAATGTCAGTAAGTTGTTGTATTTAACACATAAGAGCTGGAATTATAGAGTATTAGTAAGTTGTCATTGTCATTGGCATTCACAGAAGTGAGTGTCTGTAAGTTGTTATAATGTTGATAAATAATAGAGTGTCAATGATTTGTAATGTTGATTATGACTAATAAAAGTGCAGAAATAATATATTGTGTCAGTGAGCCGTTGTAATGTTGATTAACACTAATGGAATAATAAAATGTTAGTAGGAAGTATAGACATAATTTCAGTAAGTTATAATGTTGATCTGCACTCTTAGAAGAAAGTGAATAATAGAGTGGCAGCAAGCTAGTGTATTATTTATAGCCACTCGTAGAAGTATAGGAAAAAAAATGGAATGACAATAAGTTGGTGTAAAGTAGATTACCATTCACGGAAGTAAAAGATACATAGGTGTTTATAGGTGGGGGATATGTGTGGGCAGGTGGGGAGATGTGTTTGTGAGTGGGGATGTGTGTGTAGATGGAGGATGTGTAGTTGAGAGGTGGCGGATATTGGGTGGGTGAGTGGGTGTAGGTTGGCTGATGTGTGTGTGTGGGTGGGTGGAGAAAATTGTGAAGGTGCAGGATGTATGTATGGATAGGTGCGGGATGTGTGGGTTGACGGGGGTATGTGTGTAGGGTTTTGAGATGTGTGTTTTGCTGGGTGGTTGCGGGTGTGTGGGTGGGTGGTGGAGAATATGTGGGTGGGTGTGTGCGTGTCGGTTATGGGATGGGTGGGGGATGTATGTGTAAGTGGGGAAATGTGTGTGGTTGGGGGATCGGTGGGTGGGTGGCGGCATGTATTTTTGCCTGAGTCTGTGTGAGTGCGTAAAGGTATGTATGGGTGGGTGTGGGTGTAGTGGGTGGGGGATGCGTGAGTGGCTGACGGATGTGTGGGTGGCTGTGGGGTGTGAGGGTGGATGGGGGATGTGTCTCACAACATTGCAATATGCACTGTTTATGTTTACAACTTTCATTTGACAATGTATTTTTTCCCCCATGTGAATGTACCATGCGTAATATGCACTGTTTATGCTTACAAAATCAATTTGACAATGTGTTTTTTCCCCTTTGTAAATGTAACATGCACATTTGATGAATGAAAGATGAGTGATCGAAAGGGCCGAATGTAAGATGGGCCTGCGTACCCAATTTGTTACCCTTTTAAACTAAAATTCGTTCGTTCGTTCGTTCGTTCGTTCGTTCGTTCGATCGATCGATCGATCGATCGGTCGGTCGGTCGGTCGGTCGGCCGGCCGGCCGGCCTGCCTGCCTGTCTGCCTGCCTGTCTTCCTGCCTGTCTGTCTGTCTGTCTGTCTGTCTGTCTGTCTGTCTGTCTGACTACCATTGCAGTTGAATGAGATGGTGACTTTTGTTTTACATACCACATCATACAGAACTGGTGGAAAAATATTTCTTATTACTGATGCTATAAGCAACATTACTAGGTTTGTCAGTAGAAATATGGTTGCTGTTGATTTCAGTTGGTATGTGTACAGTGCCATCAATAAACCCCTTAGTAGCATCATTAATATATAACTGAGATGGAAATAGCTGTATTCCATACTGGTGAGTTTCTGTTCTGAGCTATGTATTCTTTCTTATGTCCCTTGAACAACATGTCATTGTGTGTTATGTTTCCGTCTGTGTTTTTCAGAATATGTTGTCTGCTAGTAAAGGACTGTAGAACATCTGCTTCTTGTTTATAAGTACGGTGGTTGAGTTGCTCTGTTCGTATACTGTCTCTCTGTGTCATTGTTTTTCTGTGAAGTAGACTTACTGGCATTGCAACTTTATGTGGGTTTAACAGTCTGGTCATTAACAATTTTCTTTGGAATATCTAAATAATCTACTTGGGAAGAATTTACGTTCTGTAATTCTTTAAGCTGTTCTGTAGTCTTAAGTCTAGTAGCGTCCCTTGAATTTCTTGACTCTAGTTCCTGTTCTTGATACCTTAATTTTCTTCCTGTTGTAGTCAATTTTGTCACTGGAATTCTTTTTTGATGCCGTTCATCGCATTCATTAATTTCTTTCTGTGTGCAATATTTTACATCTGTTAAGCAACCTACAATCAGATCTGCACATGGATTGTCTAGAATTGCACAAGTAAACGTGCCTGATAAGAAGGGTGTACAAATTTGAGCTGTCGCCAGTGGATATTTCTCCACATTGCTAGAAAATGTTCGGCAATTTACAAACACGCCTGTATAATCTTCTACGTTTGCAAGCTCTTTTCTTAGGCCAATTAATGTACTTCCGGAATCGATCAGTACCTGACAAGGTTTGTTATTAACTATACCATTGTGGAAGATTAATTTTCCTCTAAAGGAAGTTACTGCATTGGCGTTTTCCCCTGAAAACGGGACTGTGTGGCCGCATTCTAATACACCATCCTCATAAAATTTATGACATATTTGGCATTTATCATAATTTAGTATATCAGTTGCTGCAAGAGCATTATCTTCCATTCTTTGAGTTTCTTCATACTCACTTTCGCTCTCAGAAGATGAATCAACCAGTACCGCATTTACACTCTTTAATCTCTGGCGATCCAGGCATTTAGCACTATAATGTCCCAGACTTTTGCAAAAGAAGCACTTAACTGCCCGTCTATAATTATTTCTCTTGTCCTGCTGTTTCGTAACCATCATATCTAGGTGAGCTGGATACCCCGAGTTCATATCACACATTTGAAATTGAAAATGTGATAGTTTGCAATAGGGGCATTGTGGTGCATTTGATTTTTGCTTCTCTCTATATCTAAATGGTTTTGGCGGTTTGGTGTTTGCTGCAGCTACTATATTGTTGTCGTTGATGCTTGACGTGAAAATGTCCCTGTTAGATGTGAAATACGCGGAACCCTTTCTTTCTAACTGTTCTAAAGATTCACTATCGGACTGCTGTAAAAATTAGCAAATGGGGTTGAAATCGAAGAAATGATCTTGTCCATTATCATTAAATCTTTTAGTTTTTCAAAGCTTTTATTCACTTTTGCAGCGTCCAGCCACTTAGTGTAAATTTCCTGAACTTGAGAAACGTAATCAATGGACGTTTGGTTAGCTTTAGGCTTTAATTTTGAGAATTGTACCTGATAACCTGGTGCATCTAACAAAAAGTGTTGCATGATTCGTTGGTGTATATAGTTGTAATATTTCCTAAGCTCTTGTGGAATCGATTCAATGACTTTCAAAGGCTCTGATGACAAGTTTCGCATATAGATCATGGCCCAATGTTCCCTTGGAACTTCGTGATATTGCATTTGAAACTCAAAGTTCTCTGACCATGCTGAAATGGAATCCCCTTAGCAGAATGGTTTAACTATGCCTTTATATTTAGTAAACTTGTTTTCTTCTTCCTTACTTTTTAGTTTACTAGTTGCAATACGCACATGTGACTCAACCTCTAGTTCTTTCATTTCCAACTGGGTCTGCGACTCAATCTATAATTCTTTTTCTTTTAATTTGGATTGCTCTGCTAGCTGAGCTATTTCCATTTCTTTCTTATTTCTAGCCTCAATTTCTGCTAATTCTTTCTTATGTAAGTGTCCCTTTGCTCTTTCTTCTCTTTCTGCAGTAGCCTTTCTATCCCTTTCGTCCTTCTCTGCGGCAGCAATTCTATCAGTATGTTCTTTATATTTCTTACCTGCCCATTCTTCTAATCTGTCCCCACTGTAAACTAAATCTCTCCCTGCCTCAATGCACTCTTTTAATGTTGACATTATTATAGGTTTTCTAATAGAATACCAATTTACAATAGTGAGACAATGTACTAAATTCAATGGTAATGATTTCAGATGTTAATATACAGCAATCATTAATAAAATAGAGTGCTGCTTTAACTAGCAATATCAAAAATGGTGTACTTATCTGGACTTGGTAAATTTCGGTTTTCCCAGTGCAACTCGTGGATGATTATATACTCGAGTTTATGCACACCATCTGGGCAATTGACACTCACCTCATATCATATCATCAATTTTGTTGTTTAGACAAGCAAAAATTAGTATAATACACAAAATTGTGTCTGACAATGTCAAAACATTTAGAGGAAAGACATATTATGCGGTATTCATTTGTGAGTTCTGTCGGTCGTCTTTTCTGTCTAATGTCGTATTTAGTTATGTACTGTCTTCTTTAGCAACAGTGCAACATAAACTCACACACATCAAAACATCAAAATATTATACATGTCAATTTCATCAGTGTCAACAACCTGATTTCATACAATCATGCTGACTCCTTCATTCACCCCTCGTAACTACAAACACATCGTTGGGTAAATGGACTATCAGAATTCATGTTTAATTATATTTTACAAAGCTCGCTCTCTGAGCATACACAGTTAACATTCATTTCTCAATTGCAATCTACTATCATTGATTAAGTGTAACTATGCCCTCTCTAAACTATACACCGCAAGGGAAAACACAGATGTCCTGTCACACCGACTGTCAGTCTCCGTCTGACTCAATTCACATGTCCAGTCCAGTTTCTTGTCCCCCTTTCTCGAGCTGTTAGTTGTGCGGCGTGCTGGCACACTTGCCACAGCGTCCAGTTGTCCAGTCCTCGTAGCCTACAGCTATACTAGAGTTCAGTCTGTTTACGGGTAATCCCCGTGCTTACAGTACTCTGTCCTATTACGGGAGTGAATCCCGTTACGTCCTAGTTCTGTCTTAGCTATGACACATGCGTGTCCTGTCTAGGTCTGGTCCTAACACTGGTTTGGGGCACTATCTCCTTCTACTGTCTTTCTCTATGTATGCTCTTGTATAGAGTCCCTATTATGTCCTGTCTTTGTCCTTTACTTTCCTCTGTCCTTGTCCTACTTGTATCTATGTCTATCTTATTTCTATCTCTGTCTCATCTACTTCTATCTCCGTCTCTCCCAGCACCTTGACAATCAGAATAAATTAATCTGATATAATCCAATTTAGCTTAACTTTACAATAAAGGTGTGGCTTTCACACTTCTAATCAACTCTCATCATCACACAATCAAATCTAATTCAGGCTATGGGTATCAATCGTAAGATTGACCACTTTCTGACACCATCAAATCTATTATGGCTATTGGTATCAATCGTAAGATTGACCGCTTCTGACACCATCTAATCTAATTCAGGTTATGGGTATCAATCGTAAGATTGATCACTTTCTGACACCATCAAATCTATTATGGTTATGGGTATCAATCGCAAGATTGACCGCTTCTGACACCATCTAATCTAAGCCTGAAAACGTCTCACACGTACACAGGCATTTTTAGCAGCTGTGTTGTGGCAGGTAAGAAAGCCAAGTAATCTTCATTTGGACCGCAACATTAGTAAATGACCTCCTTTCGCCTCATGAAGTGTGGTAGGTCATCATCCCTTCTTGTTCACCTTATTATACTTTGAGGTATCGAGATAATGCATAAACCGCGGGGGAGTGTGCCCGCTTATGGGCTTCATGTATCGAGATTTGCTGTTATCCCCTCTATCGTTCACACGGTCGGCCTCTTCTTCTGGTTCCATTTGGTCTATACATCATTTCTTGTCATGGTACACTGTCAGTTGGTAACCTACTTACACAGCCGAACAATTCCACTTGTTGTTTTCTAAATCTAGCTCTGATATAACGTCCACTATAGTTCCGATTTCTTCATTTCTGATTTTCTATCTTCTTGATAAATTGAGTACTCTTCATAGGAATCGCATTTCTGTTGTAATGTTGTTTTTTTTTCTTTTTCTTTGTTCTGTCATTGTGCAGATTTGACATTGGTAGCATAGAGATGGTAGTGTGATTGTGTTGTAGTGTGCTTTCTTAGAATCTGTTGATACGTAATTGTTCTTTGTTAGGGCGAGACATGTATATGGTGTTAAGCCCACATGTTATGACATCAATGAGCAGATATATTTTAGATTCATCACATGCACTCAAGGAAACATCAATCTTGCATGTGGTATTAAATATTTATTCAGGAGAACCTGATTATCGTACAGATGCGCACACGGGACATTACGTTATCACAATATCATTATATATACACAATTATAGCACTCAGGCAATCACACACAACCCTGCACTCAAATACTCGCTATCTTCAACATGGCAACGCCAGCTAGCACTCTCGCAAAATCCATACACTCGCTCCTGAAACACAAGCGTCCTTCCCCTAAACGGTCGAGTCCCAGTCTGCCGTCCTCACGCTGGCCGGTTGGCCACGTGGTACTGGACCGCGTGTATCTCGGGACAACCGGGCTGTCTCAACATTCACGTCGTACTACTGTCCGCCCGTGTTGTGTCGGGTTCTCCAGTGCAAGGCTTCTGGTCAATCCAGGACGGAGTCCCGTAGACTTATGTCCCTTCTATAACTGGGTCTTGTCCTGTCAATGTCCTGTCTATGACATCTCTGTGTCCCTGTCTATGTCTTGTCTCTGATATCTCTAATGTCCTGAAGATGTCATGTCTATGACATCTCTGCGCCCTTACCTATGTCCTGTCTCTCATATCTCTGTGGTCCTGTAGATGTCCTGTCAGTGACATCACTGCATCCCTGCCTATGTCCTATCTATATTATGTCCCTTGTCCTTTATATGTCCCTTGTCCTCTATATGTCCTGTCTCTATTCCCTAACACGCTGACACAATCCAAGTTCTAATAATCATTCATATAGTATTTAAATGTCGTTGACCATCCATTGTTGTTGTTGTTGTTGTTGTTGTACTTAAAGGTTTGATTTGATGTTATTGTTGTTCGAGATCCATCGTATTAAACTTGTCTACGTTGCCGCAAAGCTTAATGCGTTTGTGGTTAAACCTCCGGTGCGCTGAAGGTGGATAGGAGGTGCAATCCCTACACTGGTCAGTTAGACCTACACGTTGACTTTCTTGTTCAAAAGCTACGGAAAAATACTGAACTTAAAATTCACTATAAACAATCAACCTGGGTTTGAGGGTGATCTTGCAAAGGATGCACAACAAAGTTTACTTGTTTCTTGATGACGTAGACATTTCGATAGACTTTTATGTACAAAGTTTTGTACAGGACAAACCATTGGATGGATGAAGGTATGAAGATAATGATCTGGTTCTATTCTGGCAGCACACGCATCCTCATCAGCTCTCCCCACGGGGTATGCAAGACTTGGATGCGTATCACTCGTCATAGCCATGAATACACTAGCCATGAAGCCACTTAGCCACAAAGACTCCTGACTTTTTTCTTTTTTAATAGCCATAAAGAGTTCATTAAGTCTTACGACCTGACATTGTGCACAGTACATAGACCTGACTGGTTTTATGTGATCGTTAAATCATGACGATTCTTTCCTCAAGTCAGACAAGCTAACGTCTCTCTGTATGATGTTGACCTGCGTGAAGGGGTAGATTGTCAGCCTCCGGATGGAAGCAGATCGTTTCAGAGAGACCGACCGATCGGAG